>JAECUM010003828.1:0-81565 GCA_016617855.1 Megalonaias nervosa
AGCTTCAGATGCTGTCTTCGTTGATAATGGTTCCGCTTCTTTATATCTACTTGCAACGTCAACAACAGTCAATGCGTATTTGTACGTGCGTGATTTTCGTCCACGTGTTTTAACAGTATCATGTGGTAAAAATAAAATATCTGCTTGATGAACTTCATTGGGGATGCTGACATCAAAATGTGCGTAATGAATTTTTTTAGGTGGTGGTAGATAGATTTGCCATATTGCCTGTCGTGCTAACCATGATGCAGCAACATTGCGTGAAACTTTTGCTGCTTCAGCAAGTTTACTGATTGCTGCTTTACCTCTCCAATATCCTCTCGGGGAATAATAAATGGATTCCATTATAATAGTTATATAATTAATTACCAGCCCCGAGGATTATTTTACTTTTCATAGCAGATTTTACTAGAAAACTAGCGAGTTTTTCTCTGAGAGATTTATTAGGTATAGCATTTAGCGCATGAATCAATTTCACATCTGCGAGATGCCGCTGCTGCAAATCTTTACTTTTATAAGCAACATCATGAACATGACATCTTCCTCCACCATTAATACTGGCCGCCATGTATAGCCTATCTAGTGCTGAAAAATGGCGTTAAACCCTATAACAACAACAACAACATATCCAGGAAGGTGTTTCTCACCGGGGTATTTGGCCCACGGAACTCCTGGCAATTTCCCTAATGATGCGGCTATATCACCACCACGCTTTATTTGCGACGCAGAAATAAATTTATACTTTTTTGTACCACATTTTGCACATTTACCTGTAATTGCACGTCTTTTACTTTTTGTTGTTATTGTCGTTAATCCAACGGTATGGGTAGGTACTCTGCATCGAACACAGTATAAACTCATATTATTTATTATATGGATATAATTGTCTTTTCAGCGACACGAAAACAAGAACTAGTAAAGCACCATCCAGCGCTTCCAAATTCCATTAGAATGATTATAATAGGTCCATCTAGATCTGGTAAAACGCAATTATTGCTTAATGTGATAATGCGGTGGATGAAGTGGGATAAATTATATTTAGTGGCACCATCTGTAGATGATCAAAGATGCTACGAAGTGCTTAAAGATTTTAACGAGAATGCAAAATTATTGAATCAAGATGGCAACGATATTGTTGATTTTATCACCGATATTGATGAAGCCCCATCCGTAGATGACTTAGATGGATTCATTAATAACCTTGTAGTATACGATGATGTGATGCTGGACAAACAATCTAATCCAGCTAGAATATTTTCTCGAGGTAGACATAAAAACACGGACGTGATTTATGTTACTCAGAGATACACACAGATACCTAAGGTGATCAGAGACAACTGTAATATTTTGGTTGTGTTTAATGGAGTAGATAATTATACTTTACAAAATATTTATTATACTTGGTGTTCAGGAGATATGGACATGATTAAATTTAAAAACTTCTTTTCAAAAGCACAAGCTGTTCCATTCGGATTTATAACAATAAATCTACATGACCCAAGATCAAAGTACCGTATAGGTCTGGATAAAATCTTTGGTTAATTCATAGCAGCAGAGAGGGTGAACGACAACAATTGAGTGACCAGACAAGTAAACTAAACGCACTATAACATAAAAAACAAAAGTCAAAAATAAAATAACAAAAATGAGCTAACCCAAACGATTTATTATCCGTTTTTCAAACTATATGGTAATAATAAAAGTTAGGAGGTTCGGTTTAGCGTCATTAACCTTGTTTTCAGCCTTCGTAGGAACCTTTATTTTTGTAAAATAAGGTCTCGGCAAAGTGGTCTGTTCACCCTCTCAGCTGCTAGACCGGGCAGTTCATACCTGTCAACTCTCAAGCCGGAAGAAAAACCTCCCGATTTTGGGAGTATTTCCACACCTACCTCCCGATCTAGTAATATCTCCCGATTTTTCGCAGAGAACTCCCGATTATTACATTATGTCAGTCAATTTCATTTCTCAGAAAAAAAAAAACAACACCAAACCATACATAAATTAATATAACGTGTGCAATCCATAGATGCCATATTCTATCACTTGTGAATATTGTAGTGATGAAATTAGTGCTGCATTTATGCATAAGCTAAACAAGCTACAGCTTAGGACCTCACAGTCTGAAGGGGTCTCTCAAATTTATTTTATACCAAATAGGGTCTCCACAGCTTCCCATAGTTTAGGGTCTCGCTATGTCTAATTCCGGCACTGGACAAAATAATTAATATCACACGACAGTTCTTTTCTTCAATAAATAGAATGTTAAGATTAAACATTATTCACGTAAATTTCAACAGTACTATAGTATAAAAAAAAAATTAGAGAAATAAAATTGTCACCAATTAGCTTAAATCCCATGAATGATCACTGTGAATGCTGTGTAATTTTCTCTGCAAACAAAATCGCATCTCCATTTCCGCCAAAGAAACTCGGCCAGTTAACACCTGATAATCCTCTACCGTATATGTAAACTTTAATTACCATGATTAAATTAAAAGAAGGAATAAAACAAAATATACCATGCAGTATATGTGCCACCACCCCACCCCCCACCACCCCACCCCCAACTATTTCAGAATAAATATTTTCATTCAGTGTTACATGCCTTAAGACTTAAACGTACGGAAATAAGGTGGGACATAAAACGTGGGAAAAACAGTTGCCACATGTAGGTAACTTGTGACTGCAGATTTGAACTGTCAAAATGAACTCCTCCTATACGTGTCGTAAGTTACAACAAAATAGGGAATCGTTTATTTGCCAATCAGCTGCTGGTACTTACAAACACACACTGTCGAACATGGTCTGAACGGCAGTCCTTTTCACAAGATAAATACAAGGATAAGGATTAACTGTTAATTAGTCACATTGGCTTTATTGCTTGTATACTTAAGTCAAAACTTTAGCTATTTTGTAGTTTGGCCACAGCTGACCAGAATATGAAAAAGGGGGATTGTCCTGGGGGATTATAAGGCGTTTCACAAGGAGAAATGGCGCGTCCCTTGAGCGCTGGCACATTGGGGCAAGGGGGTGGGGTCAACAGTCGCCTCCTCTAAATTTCTATTGTCAGTCAGTTAATGTGAAACGTTGATTTATACCTGACCTCTTTCTTTTAATCGCTGCTATTTAAACTGCCCAAAGGAAAGTTTATATCAGTTCCAATCACTACAGATTACCGTTTATACATATTACATGTAATCGACATAGACTGAAAGGGGGGGTTGTTGTTGTTGTTTTTCTAAAAGTTTTAAAAAAATTTAAAAATATTACTGAAAATTGTGTTTTCTCGAAACACGACCGTGTTAGGGGTTTAGAATCTTATCGTTAGCAAAGCTTCCATTTCATTAAAATCAGATCTCAATTTCACCTAGACAGCGGTGATTTGATTTAGATTGTGCCGTGTTATGGCATGTATGTCAACATCTTGAAAATACATTTACTCATTTCCTCAGGCACACAATTTTTTTTTTTTTTTTTTGACAAGCCCGACGGGCACCTCACTTTGAATACAGGATGAGCCCGAACTAAAATTAGAGGGACTCGCGGTGTCGGCCTATCGAATTTTTTTTAGCACTGCTGTTGTAAATAAAAGATCTGTAAATTGATTGTTGCATTTTGTGGTCACTTACTCGGCCTTCTGCCTATTTTTGTAACTCGCCCGTTTAACACTTTTCCCAGGATTTAAAATATCCAACGGTATGTCTGGAACAGCTCCAACATTTAGCTTAGGACTAGCATTTGCGTATCCTAGAGCGGCCATTTTTTCAGGATACCACTCGTAACATTCCTTTGAGAAATGTAATGAGCACAGAGCGCTGTATGGTGTTTGAAATCGATATATAATGTATCCACACTTTCTTTATGTCTTTATCTTTTGGAAAAGAAAAAAAGATTGTCCACAGCCTTTTCTTAATGTGCCATAACACCCGCAAGCAACACAAAACGGCATTGACATTTTACGCTGGCAACTGCCAGTCGGGATGCTGGAATCGCTACTATGACGTCACATCACTAAAGTAACCGAATAGGCGCGGAAATTTTGCATACGAGGTCACGGAAATTCAGCGCCTTGAAGATATGCCAATATTTAAATATTGGCATTACGTTCGCAGACGATACTTCAGAATAAGGTTTTCTTCTATAGTGCTTTTATTATTTTTCTATACTTCCATTGATTTCTGGTCATATATGTATGCCAGTTATACGTTATCAAACGGATAGGCAGGGGAGTGTAAATAAGATGAAAAACTAGCCTGCCCTATTTGACAATGGCAATGAAAAGCCAGCCTGCCCTATTAGACAATGGCAATAAAAAGCCAACCTGACATATTTGGCAAAGGCAATGAAAAGCCAGCCTGCCCTCTTTGACAAAATGGCAATAAAAAGCCGGGTGCCTTATTTGATGATGGCAATGAAAAGCCAGCCTGCCCTCTTTAACAATGGCAATAAAACGCCAGCGTGCCTTATTTGACAATGGCAATGAAAAACCAGCCTGCCCTCTTTGACAATGGCCATCACAAGCCAGCTTGCCGTCTATGACAATGGCAATGAAAAGCCATCCTGCCCTCTTTGACAATGGCCATCACAAGCCAGCTTGCCGTCTTTGACAATGGCAATGAAAAGCCAGCCTGCCCTCTTTGAAAATGGCAATAAAAAGCCAGCGTGCCTTATTTGACAATGACAATGAAAAGCCAGCCTGCCTTCTTTGACAATGGCAATGAAAAGCCAGCCTGCCTTTTTTGACAATGGCAATTAGCTTTCTGTAAGTATCCATTTCAAAGTTAGTATTATTATGAATATAATTTGATATAAGAAATCCAACTAAAACATTTCTCCGCATCATTTGATTGATAACAGCAATGTAATATGTCTGAGAACGCTTATCTGGTCCTTTACAACCATTTTGGGTGCCAACATAGCAAGGATTCAAACTGCATGATTCTCATTTTCATGAATGAATGTTTATAGGGAGAGAAAAGAGTTTACCTCTCTCAAGCTATAACTGGTCTTAAATATGTGTATATGTGTTTCTGCAAACATAAAACAAGTACAAAAACGCGGAAAGACCTAGAAAAGCGAGTTTTCACTACATCCACTTACTTTTATTAAGCATTGTTTCTGTCCCTTTTTGGTTTTAATTTTAATTGTATTATTTCACCCCTGCCTCCAACATTAAAAAGATTAATGATACCAGTATTTCCGACCTAAGTTTAGTAACTGAGATACATTTCTTATCAACTTTAACCCGAAAACGTACTTTATAGATTCTCCTTCTCTCTTCAACTGCGTAAGAAGAAGAAGCTTGATGTAAATCTTCATACAAATGTATATTTATAAAGATATGTTCACACCCACCCCCCGCCCAGTATTCTCTAAATAGGATAAATTTGTTCATATCTAAAACATTCCAAATATTGAAAACTATCAAATCAAGTGCAGAAATCCCAACCATTAAAACTTTGTAAATTTTCCGGAACAGCGGGCGAGAAAAAAAGGCCTACACTTAATGTACACGCTTTGTAACCTCACTGAAACAGAGAACGAGTGACGTCACAAGCGGAAGTTTACTTCACACAACCTTCATTAGCACAGAATATAAGAATGCATTATATAATTGTAAAGTTTTTGCCTCTTTTAAGATTGCCCTAGTTCCTTGTTGAAGTAAATTACTATCGGAAACTCGGGCTGGATTCAGTAATGGCTATTCCACAATAGACAATATCTTTCTTTTGTACAGCCTTATTGAACTTATTAGACGTGGCATAACAACGTATCTGCACTTTTGTTGATTTTAAAACTGTCTTGGATAATGTATGAAGTGTTGTATTATTAATCAGATTGTTTTGGTTGGGCATCAGGGGAAATTGTTGTAACAATATAGTGAGTATTTAAAATGATTTCAAATCATGTGCCTGTGTAAATAATGAATTTTCCGGGGTTTTATGTGAAAAAAAAAAGTAAGACAAGTTGATCATATATGTCCATTATTGTTATCCTTATTCCTAAATGACCTAGAATCTTTTTTTAGCAGTCAGTGGGTGTGGAAGTTGCGGTGTACCCTCCAAACGTACTGACTTTGTGAATATGTTAAATGTTATGTTGCTATTGAACTCTGATGACACTCTTCCTGTTTCATATAATCCTGCTGATATGCAATATACTCTTGATTTGTTTTGCAGATAATGCGATAACTGGAAGCTTAACAATCAATACAGTGAAAACAAAGGTTATTGTATTTGACTCGAGAAAGGATTACACGTACAAATTTAAGAAAAATACCTATACTAATATTGTAGATAAATATAAATATTTTAATTTATGCCTTATATTTTAACAAGAATGGAAAGTTCACCAGTGGCATGAACAATCTGGTATCCACAGCTAATAAAGGTATACAGTTTACTTAAAAAGTGTGTACCCAGTTTAGATTTGCCTATTGATTATCAGCTGAAACTGTTCGATAATACTATTTTACCGATATTGAACATATGCTTATGAAATGCAAGCATTTGTAAGATCTGATATAACTGAACACAAACTCTTCTTTCTTTCCTTAAAAATATACTGAATCTCAAAAATGTACCACTCTATATATGGTACACGGTGACTTTGGTAGATTCCCCTTAATTATTAATTCAAAAAGTCCCATGATAAACTCTAGATCTAGATTAGCAAGTGGTCATGACGAAAAAATGTCTTATCATATGTATTCTCCCTTACTTCCTATGACAATAAATGGATGCTAGAAATAATCATATTTATTCTCCTTTATACCAACATTTTTGTGATAATTGCTATGACAATAAATGGATGCTAGAAATAATCATATGTATTCTCCTTTATACCAACATTTTTGTGATAACTGCTATGACAATAAATGGATGCTAGAAATAATCATATGTATTCTCCCTTATACCAACATTTTTATGATAATTCCTATGACAGTAAATGGATACTAGAAAAAAAAGGCTGTATTAATTGATGTCGGTCTTAGATACGTATGGAGAAATGAAAATTTTGTGTCAGTTAAATGGTTAACAAAATCTGTAGAACTACGACTACTAGATCAATACAAAAAATTTGGACAAATATCAACATGTCATCTCATGGTCTTAATTACAGGTTATATAAAACTAGTTCGGACTTAGAAAAGATTTATCTCTCATTACCCAAAAATATATTTAAATGATTAATTAAGATTAGAACTGCAAACTGTGGGTATCCTATTAAAACTGGTAGATGGGCTAATGTTTCCTGTAACGAAAGATACTGTGCACTGTCAGTCGCAGGAAACAGGCGACGAATATCACTATTTCCTGTTGTGTTCTTGTTTTCAAGATGAAAGATGAAAATGAATACCTTATTTTTAAATTTTTAGTACCAACGTTTATAAATATAATTAATTAATGAATACAGGTAACGTACGACTCTTCATACATATTTGCAGATTCTCAGATTGTGTTTTCCGAATTTTGTAATCCCTGTTAAACATTATGTTATGATATCACACGTTATATTCAGGTTATTTTTCTTATATACATTATATGTTTTAAACTTTACAACCGGACTGTGTTAAACAACTATCTTGTCTTTTATTGTCAAGACAAAAACAAAACATACCAAATAAAATAACTTTCTCTTCGTATAATGTCCAGTACCAATCTTAAATAATGTCATATTACAAACATAATACTGTACACTGTATTCTGATAGTGACCTTTTGGCAATTACATCAGCTGGGAACTCCACAAATTTATTTGTCATGTTTTAGTATGTTAACAACTGCATGAAGGGACCCTTGTTTATGCCTTGCAAAATCTGACAACATATTTATTTGTCTATCTGTATGTATACTAATTTACCTTCCTTTAATATTTTTAATGTGATTTTAGTAATTAATCATGTTACAGATTTGTCAAATGACTGTTGTTGACTCATTGGGGTATTTTCTACGAATTATTAATTATTGCGACTAGAATTTCCTTTCCGCTACCCCTCTTCCCCAATACTGATGAAATTAGAGTAAAGGGATCACACAAACACAACGCAAACACACATCCGTACGCGCGCGCACACACACACTCACACAGGCAGTAAAGGTGATTTGGGAGACAGTTTCTGAATTAAATGGTGCAGATGTAAAAAATTAAAACAATTGGTGAAAAATGAAAAATAAATAAATAAATAAATAAATAAATAACAAAAATATTCAATAACTTGTAGTTTTACGCAAAACAACTGATAATACAAGCTTCATGGTATAACCAAAACGAGAACGGTATAAGCTACAAAGAACGTATTTGTTGCTGTTGACGATAACAGTTAAAATTGTCATAATGATGTTCATGGTGATGACGATAAAATAAGAAGAACCATCGTGTTTTAGTTTTTCATCATTGTCTTCTTCTTCTTCTTCTTCTTATTATTATTATTATTATTATTATTATTATTATTATTATTATTATATCCACTACAAAAAAAAAATCAATGGAAATTCTTTTGGTGATCATGTCATAAACGTGTGATTAAAATATTTGAATGATGAACAGAATTAGTACACTTGCTGTTATGTATATTTATTTTGACCTTTGTCCGTGATTGCGGTAGAGTTCTGGCCTTCCTGCCTATTGTCTTGGCTAAGGGATGGGTCTACTTGACTTATCATTTTTTAAAATGATGTTTACGTTGACTTGGAGTTCAAGATCTAACCTTAATTACAAACTCAGAATGTTCTGGAGGCTCAATTGCGACCCAGAAGACAAGTAAGAGGATTATAGCATCGTTATACATCTAGACTATTGGTACAGCGGCACATTCAGTATTAGAATTCATTCGGAACCTTCTAAACTTTTGGACTTTTGATAGAACATTTAGGATGATTTTGGATTTCATTTACAATACTTTAAGTTCCTCTTAAATGTTCACTTTGTAAATTAGAAAATAAATTCATTTGTTGATTTTAACAAACTTGCTGCTTTGGCTTCTTTCTGCTACTAAGTTTAAGACCACTGAGTCGTAACTTTTTACTCCGCACTTCAATATCACCTATCTCAAATAAAATCTGCATTGGTCTATCGAGATTGTTGGCTGATCAAATTACTGCTATAATTTCCATATTTCACAAGTTTGCGTTTGTTCTAAAAGAACATAAAATGGATATAGTTGTAGTGTAATAATAGGATTTTGTCCAGAGTCCCTTCTCTGTCCTTTCTTCATGTCACCAAGCGGCTCATTCATATTCGGAGAGTTGAGTGATCCATTTAGAGCTGATTCGGGTGCAAGTAAGAACGGGCTGGATTTGCAAATACATATTTACGTTTGATTTACGGAGAAGTAATAACCTCTAAAAGACTCTTTGACTGACTTCTGTCTAACGTAAAGCATAAATTGCAGCCCAGATAAACCTTACCAAACGTGATACATTAGCTAGTCCATATGGAAGAGGGGTGTGCGACTTCACTACATCACCCGGGAAGAGAGATAAAAAGATCATTCTTGCAATTATTTCAATTGCAATTGCATTATTAAATATTTGACTAGATTTTTGCATACATTGTTATATCAAGAATACTGACAGGTGATGTGTAATTACATAGTTGTTTTAAAGATAATAATGAGTGAATCTGCGCTATGGAATCTCGTACAGATGAACTAGCCCGACAACGACTAGATTCAGTTAGGAAATACCTCCCTGTTCGTGGTTCTGTTAACAGCACCTACAACAACGTCAGGAAGCTCATGTGGAATTCACAGAAGGTGCAGAACAGTTATTTAAACCAGTTGTCAAACCAACCAAAACAAACTTTTCAGCAACTGAGGCAACACAAAAATCTCTTGAGATGTTACCCGAGGATATTGCTGGTCGTCTTCAACCCGCTCCACCACCCCATCAACCTCTTCAACCACAATCCGAAGTTCAATGAAGAAAATCGGACGTAAAAAGCTAGATCTGAAACAAGGAAGGTGATGTGATGTGATTATGATTTTTAACGTAGCTTTAACAATTTTTCAGTCATATCGCTACCATGTCTGCAGTGTGGCAGTTTATAGTGATGTCTAGCACTGGGGCATCATGCCACAGACATGTAGCATGATGTCCCACCCAGTGACATTATCCTGACACCAGGCCGACCAGTCCTAACACTAACCTCTTAATGCTGAGCGCCAAGCGAGGCAGCTGTTAGTACCATTTTTGTAAGTCTTTGGTATGACTCGACCGGGGATCGAACCCACGACCTGCCGCATCCGAGGCGGACGCTCTAACCACTAGGCCACCGGAGCGGTTGAAACAAGGAAGTTAAAAGGAATAGCTGAGATATCTACGGAGATAGGATTGGTGAAGTTGTTCAAGATTTTTTTCAGATAGCCCCAAAGGCATTCCCGATGGCAAAGCAATTAAGATTGAAACCCATCAACTCAATTCTTGATAAAGCCAATGGTGATGTTTCTGATTCCGCTGGTAATGCAATCTCAGCGGTCAAGGACAGACTCGCGCAATTAATACGACGAAACCCGCAGCCGCAGCCAGTAAAACTACCCAGCACTGAAGTGATATCAGCAAGCTTCAGTAAAATAATAAATTAAACTGCAAATGAGCGGTTGAAAGAATTTAGCTGGCGTGACGTAACTGACAAAAAAGCAAGCCATCGAGGCACAAAAAAAATATAACTAAGTCTGAAAGCTGGAAGTGGCCTGGCTCGAAGTAGTTTTAAAAAACAAATAATATAATAAAATGCTCAAGCGTATATCTTATCCCGCATTTGATGTGGACGCGTCAATCCTCAAAGATGAATCTGTGCGGATTATCAGTATTATTCTTATGATGCAAGTGTACCTGACGCACGTGGACAAATCGAACCACAAGTTCAGGATAGAAGCAGATATTTCCTACCTGTTGAGGCATTCATTGAAAACGAAAAGCAACTTTTGAAAGCAGATTATAAAGCATATGGAGCTGGTGATTGAGTTTATTTTGTTAACAATGGTGTTCTGGCGTTGTTTAATAACATGTGTTAATAAGCCGAACTGATACGCAAAACAAAGTCCCGGATGAGGGTAAATCCTCTGGGAAACCCTAATTGACACATGTTATTTTACATGTAGGCCAGATATGACCTTGCCTGAAATCAGTGATTTCTTCATTGAGAATGAAAAAAAAAATTAAGAAAAGTTGTTTACATTACAGGTGTTACTGGTACGAGATCTAGGCACATGTAATGAAAAAAAATGAAAAAAAAAAAATTTAAAACTATCAATCAAGTAATTAAATTATATTTACGTAACACAAGTCGACCCAAAAAAGTTCAGCCGCTCGTAAAGACGCCGATGTTGAACCGGTAGTTGTATCGGTGAACGAAAATTTCAACTTAGGATTCGCAGCACGTCGATCAGTTTTAAACAGTGATAAAGAATTTTCATATGTAATTCCACTATCACAGATGTTTGGATTTTGCAGAAATGTTCGAAACGTTATTTTCGGTACTAAGCACACAGTTGTACTTGTTCGAAAAGCCGACGATGACGATGAAATCTGGCGTCTCGATACTTTTGATGCTGGTAAGGTACAACTGACAGAACTTTCGTCCTGGATGCCAACAATGATACCATCACTCGCTGAAGAACAATGTCTGCTCTTTTATGGATAGTGGCGGCAAATCAACGTTGTCATGGTTCACAAGGACCAGAGACAGTATTGAAAGTAGTGTTGCTGAGTTATTCGCATGGCAGATAGCATCAGCGCAGGGAGTTCAACACCATGACATGTATTCATAGCGCTCCAGGGTAAAACCCTAGTAGATTCACAGACGCAAAACTCTGGCATGGCATTGAAGAAAGCAACGGGATACCGTTTTAAAAAGCATTTAAAATATGGGACAGGGTCTAAGATTACCAGGAACGCGGTACGGTCAAGGTCTGTGAGCATCAGGAACGTTTCACTAAAAATCCCCAAGTCCAATTTTGATTTACTTGATGCTGCTAAACGATTAAGAATCAAAACCTTTGGAGGAGTTTTCATGCGTGATCAGTTAATAAAACAACCAAACCACGCTGAAACTGGTATCATTCATCTTGATGGAAATTCAGGTACAGGTACTCACTAAATTGCATATGTTATTGATTCGCGTGGTGTTGTTTATTTTGATTCGTATGGATTGGCACCTCCAAAAGAAGTTTTAAAATATATGAATGCATTTGTATTTGCCAGCCCGATCTGGTATTCAACATTACCAACGCAGACATTAACAGATACGCCTTTGTGTGGTCCAGAAGTACTTGCTGTTCTTAGCGCTATATCATTGTCATTAGCACCGCCGCATAAAGTCGTACACGAGTACACAAGTGGACAGTATACTATCCGTCGTTTTAAATAGATTAATAATTTATGATGGTAGGTATTTACGGAAGATCTGCTAAGCGCAAGGGTTCCGGTGACATTGAGTTGGCAGCGTATGAGACTAATGATGAACTTGCTGATTTTATGCGTCTCTCCGGGGTTGACCAGGATGATGTTGTTGTTTTTCAGGAAGGTTAAATACAAGCAATTTTAAGTGGGTCTGTATTATCCTGCGAGTTTTTAGAAGCGATCAACGATAAAATCCCAGTATTTACTGATATTGAGAAAATCAGAGATTCAAACGTATCAATAACAGAGCTCAGAGATGAGATCAGAAAAAAAGATCAGTAATGAGATCAGAAAATGTGTTTCGAAAAAATGGCGATATAATGACGGGTCCACTCGCCATGAGTGGAAATAGAATTGCTAATTTGGTAGAACCCTCATCTAGCCACGATTCTACACCAAACAATTGCGTGGACGACAAGGACACCGCGATCAGTAATGAGATCAGTAAACGTGTTGCAGGAGCAAAGAGGGTGAACAGACCAATTTTAGAGCAACTTATTTTTGAAAATAAAGCTTCCTACGAAAACGAAAATACAACCGTCAATAATGCCAAACCAAAGCATCTAACCGGCCGAGACTTCTCTAATTGGGTTAGCTCATTCGTTGTTACTTCTTTGACGTTTGTGTTTTCAAATTTTTATGCGTGTTCGTTTATTTACCTGGACACTCACTGTTGGTCGTCACCCTCTCTGCTGTTGTAGTGTGGCTTAATTAAATCATTATTATATCAATAATGGAAACTCGCACAGCTAGATTAGCTCGAGAGCGACTAGAGGCAATTGAAAAATATATCCCAGTTCGTGATTCTGTCAAACAAAAATTACAATCGCGTCAGGAGTCTCAGGTGGATTGGCAGAAGGTGCAGAACAATTATCTAAACCGGTTAAGACTACCGAAGAAGTTACAATGGCTACCAAAGATCTTCTTCCCACGTTGGAGCAAGCCGCTAAAGCAACTGGAAAAACAGCAAAAAGAACTAAGAAAACAAAAAAGATTCTACGAGAACTTCCGGCTGAAATAGCTGCGGATCAGCCACAACTACAAGAAGAAATACAACAAGTACTTGAAAGCGTTCACAAAGGTCGTGAGGAGATCGGTGATTGAAGGGATCTTGTTACGCCAAAACAAAAACAAAAACCACCAGCCCGATTTGTTAGATATTTCGAGAAAAGGCTGTAGTGGTTGCCGCAACAGGATATCCACATCATTATGAATTATTAGATCCAGGTACCGCCGGTGTTTCAGAATAAAACTGGGTTTCTTTTGTATTTCGAAGTTCCGTGGTATATCTAGTATCACGATAAACATGAAAATGATTTTGTAAATTTTGAGAAACAAGTCAAAGAGGCTAAAAGAGCATCCTTGCCTGGATATACGTCATCGCCAGAAAAATTGCTATTCAGACAACTTCGTATTGAGGAAGAAGAAACAACTGGAAGTGCTCTTGGAACAGGTACCAGAGGAAGTGGTCTTATTACTCCGTGCCCCATTAACGTTCTTCACGATGTTGATAGACTAGAAATTTTAATCGGTGGAAAACGAGCCGGTAATAATTCCCCAGAAATCATCAATGAAGCAGCTGATATTTGTCAGAGATTATTTACAGGCGGTATCATGGACATTAATGTTTATCGACCTTTCATTGATGAAATCGTTGATGATTACCATAGTGATTGAGGGTATGCAATTAGATTAGTGGCACGAAAATAAGATGATAATACACAATGCTCAACGTGGACCTGTAATGGTCAGGGTGATAAATTCGCGATTACCTACGTATAAAGCGATTTACGGGGATGGACAAGGTGATGTTGTTCAGGGTCTATGTAGAAGGATAGCTCGAAAAGCAATACCGACTGCAAAGCAACTGGGAATGAAAGCTATTGACGTTGTTCGTGATAAAGGCATTGGTGCCGTTGGTTATGTTGCTGGTAAAGCATTCTCAGCAGTCAAGAATAGACTAGCACGACTAATACGCAGATCGCCAGAAGTCCGACCGCAGCCAGTAAATTTACCCAGCACTGAAGTGATGCCTACAAATGTTAGTAAAATAATAAATGAAGCTGCAAATCAAAAACTAGTAGAGTTGGCCGGTGAAAAAGAAAAAAATATAACTGCTAGTCTGATAGCAGGAAGTGGTCTTCGTGTTAGACGATAGCAAGTATAATAAAATGTTCGAACGCGTATCTTATCCCGCTTTTGAGTGTGCGCGATCATCAGTATTATTCTTATGACGCAGGTGTACCTGATACACGTGGAAAAATCGAATTACAAGTACATGATGCAAGTAGATATTTCTTACCCACTCTGGCATTCATTGAGATTGAAGGTAGACTTTTGAAAGCAGATGTTACAGCATACGGAATTGGTGATCGAGTTGGTTTTGTTAATAATGGTGTCATGGCGTTATTTAACAGTGCCAATTACATGACTGATGGTCGGGAAATTGAAGTTTGTCATAACGACGTCGACGTTGCTATGACGATACTTGGCCTTACAAGATACAGCGATGATTACTCAAAATCAGTGGTCAGTCAATGATGTTTGCAAAGGATACCACTGATCAACCCGAATATAGAAACATAACAATGATTGTCGCTGGGGACACAGTTGTATCGATGAATGAAAATTTCAACTTGGGATTCGCATCACGTCGATCAATGTTAAACGGTGATGAAGAATTTTCATGTGTAATTCTACTATCACATACTTTTGGATTTTGCAGACATGTTAGAAAAGTTATATGTGGCGCTAACCACACTGTGTAACTTGTAAGAAAAACCATCGATAATGATGCAACATACCACGCTGATGGAGCTGAAGCAGCTGCAACCGCGGCATTTCATGGAAAAGTAATACTAACAAAACGTTCGTTGTGGATGCCAGTAATGACTCCATCGCTCACCGAATAACAACGATTACTTTCTTGTATGGATCAAGGTGGTAAATCAACATTGTCATGGTTGACGATGACCACAGATAGTATTCAAAGTAACACTAATGGTTTATTTACATGGCAGATAACATCACAACAAGGTGTCTCTGCACCGCGACATATATTTACTGCTTTCAAGATACTGCTAGAATAAACTCACAATTACGTAGTGCAATGATATTTGACAAACTTGGTGTTACTTCAGTTTCACTAAGGATAGATGGACACCAAGAATCATCTGAAGAAGTATTACCAAGTTTTGAAAATAATCACGTTGCACGTTCTTATCATCGGTTAATGACATTCATGGGGCGTGATCAAAATGTTGATTCTGGTTTGCAAATATCTCAGCGGGATTTTACAACATTGTATCCGATCCATTATTTCTCACTGGAACACTTGGATTTATTTAGACAATCTGTCGTTGATATACACTTTCGAGCTCATGTGAAAAGAGCAGCTGTTACTAATTATAGAGAAATCGATGTCACATTCTCAGACAAAACAAGGTTACTTGAAGGCGTTGGTGGTCGAATGCGAGTCATTGATGCCCCTGTCGAAAATATGTAATTGGATCGCGAGCGATCAGTAATTAAATCACTCATGATATTATAATGTCATATCATCATGTTAGTGTTACTCTCACTCCTGGTCAGATTAAACAACTACAATCAGTATCAAAAGAGAACTGTGGAATAAAAATATCACTAAAAAAAGAACAAATCGAAGGTGGTCCGAATAAACTATCATTATCAGAACATCAGCTCAGGCACTTCAATGACGCCAAACAATCAAAGAAAGGTATACGACTTAATCTTTCTGCGGGCGCCATTAAAGACATAGCTAAGACGGTTGGAACATTTCTACTTCTTACAGCTATACCGGCGTTGATAGCGCTCCAGCTCCAGCTGTTGCAAAAGCAGCTGCACTTGGTGCTGTTGGAACTGCTGCTGAGATGGCACTAAAGAAAGCAACAGGTCACGAACTAATAACTTCCAAAAACGGGAAATGTCTAAGACTGCCAGGAACTCCCCATTTGTGGTACGGAAAAGGTTTAAGAATTCCCGGGACACTTCATTGATCCTTCCTATGTACAATTTTCATTTACTCGATGCTGCTAAACTACTAAAAATAAAAAATTTAAGGTGTTTTTATGCATGATCAATTACCAAAACAAGCAAACAATGCTGAAACCTGTATAATTAATCTCGATGGAAGTTCTGGTCCAGGTACTCATTGGGTTGTATAAGCGATTGATCCACGTGGAGTCGTTTATTTTGATTTGTATGGGTTGGCGCCACAAGAAGAGTTTTTAAAATATGTTGACAGACTTCAAAACGTTCCAGTCTGGTATTCAACATTACCAACACAGACTAAAACCGATCCGCCAATATGTGGCCGTGAAGTCATTGCTGTACTCGACGCCGTGTCAAAGTCCCTAATACCACCTCATAAAGTCGTGCACGAGTATAAAAGCATCAGGCATAGCCGTCCACCGTCGTTTTAAACAAGCATTAAAATATAATGGTAGACATTTACGGAAGATCTGCTCAGAGTATCATCAGGCATAGCCGTCCACCGTCGTTTTAAACAAGCATTAAAATATAATGGTAGACATTTACGGAAGATCTGCTCAGAGTATCAAACCTCAAGGAGATGTGAAGGAAGAACTCGCTGATCTTTTAAGTCTCGCAAATGTGGACAAAAATGAATGAATAATGAATCGGTAATCAGCTGGTAATGCATACCTATTTTCAAATTTTCGTTGTTGTAATGATTCAGAATCAAAAATAATTTTTTCAGGATTAAGTGGATCAGAATTTTTGTACCGTCATGTTGTAATTTTTCAATCACAGAAATAATGACATTAATATTTTCGTGATTTATTATATAATAAACATCCGTTTAACATAAAAATATTTCTGAATCAGAATAAAAATAAATATTTCTGAATCAGAATAAGAATAAAAATATTTTTTGAATCAGAATAAGAAAGACAAAAATTAAACAGTACGAATGATGAGCGGCTACCATTCCATGGGTTCCCTTTATTTGCTAGTATTATGCACCCTTCATGAGGCTTTTTCGTTTCATAGGGTCCCTTCATTGATACTTTTCTTATGGTTTGTATGGGGCAACCTTCATGATGTTTTTACTTTCTGGCGACATTCTTTCTGAATGTCCTTGTGTGGGTACCCTTCAAATCAGGTTCAGAACTCATCACTGCTACTGTTTATTTTTGGAGTTCCAGTTTCAATTTCATGCACACACCCCCCAAATCAAATCCCGGGGAGAGTGCAAAACAGCACCCACCACGTTGTTGGACGTTGTGAGGAGGTGTACATGAATTCTAATTGGGGCGGAGCGCCCACTTATTATGGAAAATGGCGACATTTTAGCCACCGTCGACATTTGTCAGTCACGGGTTTGGAACACCAGACCTCGAGTATGAGAATACGCCACTCTAGCACTGTACCACGGGCCATCCTTATAGATATATGTTTCAGAAATTATTATGAAGTTACCTATGCTGGATAAACGGACAAGCTACATGCGGTCAGTATACTGAAATAATCACAATTATTGTAAACTGCAGCTTAGATTTATTTCAATTACCAAACACTATATAAAATATCTGTATTTAATAATCACACGTACATTTCTGCCGCATGTAATTTAAAGTTATTGCAGTTCTGTACAGCTATCTTACCTGGAAGATCTAAAAATAACTTACCTGTATTTCACACGCATGCGGGGCGTGACTTACTGTTTTTCTGAATTATCAGGGACGAAGTTAAGGTGTAAATATCATTCTACGAATTTACATTGTTACAAATGACGGTGCTAAACTGACAGCTAATTGCCAAACAGACAGTTAAGTTACTGAATATAACAGCTACGATGACATAAAAAAAATAATCGCGGCAGTCATAATATTGCGCAGTAATCAACGGGACCACTGCTAATTACTCTTCCAGAAAGAGCTTTGCTTGACAGAGTTATCTCCCTTCACAATTTTTGCGGTGTGTAATACTGAAATATTATTTTTGGCAATATTTCTTTGAATACGCCGATTTGTATATTTTATCAGCGACACATTGTACTGAAGGTGTAACAATATCAAAATATTTTCCAGCTTCATTCAGTGATTGAAATATTTCTTCGCCAGTCTCCACGTTCACAGATTTAATAGCTCTCCTTGCAATTATTATGTGCTTACCACTTTCACAAAATTTGCAATTTTGACTTTGTTAATAACTCGTGAATTACATGAAGAATTATTTTTTTAGATCTGATTCAATATGAACAATCACAAGTCCGTCTTCGATTAGTCCATAAAAACACTCGTACAAAAATTTATGTGATAAATGTCTTTCTTTTCCAACAGTAAACCTGAGATAACCGGCATTATCAACAACATCGATTGTCGACAGTGCCTAATTACATCATCACGAGATGCCTTATGATTTTTAATTAGGGATGCTTCATAAATTCATTTTGCTAAATTTATATAATAATATTATTTGTCTAAATATTTCATTGTTGGAGTGAAAATCTTGCTAGACAGACTACAGCGTTTCTTCTCCCCATGAGGTTGTCTTTGCCGGCGTTAACTTTTTTTTATCATAATATCGTTTAAGCTCTGTATTTTTTACCACCACATTGCACACACAACTGCGTTTCTCCTCTAACACCTTTTCCACATCGTAAACACTGTTTTGGTCCTAGACTCCCTCTTTGTACACTTTGCATATGATATCAACATAATTCATTTATTCAAGCTCTGTTACAAGAAACTGAAGAGGCAATCATTAACCATTTGCATTTATTCTTTGCCTTAATTATAATATGGAGGAATTATCCGCAATTAAACCCTCTAAAACCCGATTTGATCTTGACAGAATAACCCCTAAATTACCAAGGCAAGCTCTGGAAAAAACTTTAATCAATCGTATCCGTGAAGCAAAGAGAGAATTTCACAATGATGGTGCAGCTCATGTGTGGTAAACATTCAGAATTATGCGCGACACCAAAAGTGTTGTCGATGCTACAATGAATGACCAACGAGCAGTGACGAATATTAATTATCTCGACAATCAAAGATTTTTAGAATATAGTTTATGGTGGCGACAGACGTCGCTGCGGTAGACGACACATGGATTATCCGTGACAAACGTGACCCTGTTCGATTATATCACACTGGGAATATTGTCACGTTAAATAAAAATTCCAAACCAGGAATGTTGACTGGTACTGACAAACCATATTTTGAACGAGAGTATCCTGTAACTGCAGTTCTTTATGCGATATATCCGCTAAATGATAAACCTAGTGTTGATGATCCCACACCTACGAAACTGTCAAGTATGAAATTGTGTAGCTGAGCGTATTTCAGAGCGATTCGCAAACGCGAAACGCGGGAATAAGTTAACGGATAAGCGACGTACAATAATAAATGAATGGGCAGAAACAGCTAAACATACCGGAGCGTCTATGAAAGATGTTGCTGAACTGGGAAAAAAAATTAAGATTTCCAATAAGGGTGAAGACACTAACCGGAGAGATTTTGTGTGAACCGAAATATAAAAAATGGAGCTTCGATAGAGATCATTGATCATAACGCGCACGTGTGGACGAGCGACGTAAGAATATTTCCACGAAATCAAACTGTTCAGTTCTATAACGGTGATATTTTTTATTTTATCAGAAATATCAGTAAGAGTGACCCTGCATCCCTATGGTTATTTCAAAGTTCCGAATGTGAAATCTATGGTCAGTTTCTACGACTTAATTGAAATATTTATCGTACAGAGTCCCTCCACTCGGAGATGAAAAACATTGCGTTGAAACATACCGATGATGCTGAACAATTACTCAGTAATTGTTTTACCGTGCCGTCAGTTGCCGCTCACTTTGCACAGGAGAAAAAATCACAGTCGCCGACAAGATCAGAATTTCTTCAAGATATCCAGTCAGTTGTGACGACTACGGATACGGCGGATTGTGGAATACTAAATACGATTGTAAGGATGTTATCTCAGTTGATATCGTTGTATGTTATCCTGGAAGATTTCTTGGAATGGTAGAGTGTTCTGCATATTTTAAGAGATTTGGACATACAACACACGAGATGACCAGAGATGAGATAAATGGACCCTTACCAGATTTTGATCTAACTGGATCTGCATGTATTTAATCGATTTCGTTCACGGAAACTCTCCATCCGATTGTTTATGTTTGGTTTGGTTTGGTCGTCATTTTTCTGAAAAATGTTGGACTCCAATAGTACCATTACGATAAATGCTTGATGCTGGAATTTTAGTATCGTTAACTGTAAGTGAAGCAATAATATTTTATCGTCCGCAGAAACAAGTCTGGTTACAAAAACCCTCTGACAATATTCTTGATAACGAAGTTGTTAACGAAATCTTTGAGCGTAATCCCGCTGAAATTGAATATGAAAATAAACTTGCAAAGGCTCTGGGCAGAAAAATAATCGGTAAGTTTACTCAGGGTAGTTCATGTGATCATAAACGACATTGTACAAGATTAATCATCGACGATGCCGAACTCGATTTTATAATTATTGATACAACAGAGAAAGGCACATTTATAAGCCGGAATAATGCTTATTTGTTACACGAAACTAAATTAGGTACAAATCTGAGTTATATTGCTGGTGACTCACCGCAGTTTACTCATTTAAGATCTTCGGTGTTAGCATATGTTTCGATAAATTTATTATTGATAAACAGATTTCCTGATACCGCGGTTTGAGTTGCCAAATATTCATTTTATATAAATAAAAAATATGCCGATTTGTTAAAACAATTACATATCGGAACTGATGCATCATGGTGCGAATGGAGAATAAAACGAAAGAAGATACTTAGTTATTCTGAATGTGCAGACGTTGAAATTAAGGAAATATATTATAAAATAAACAGATGTCACAATTATCATCAGCACCATCGGTATATGATCATGTGGCCAGACATAAAACAATTTATCTCAATGTGTGTGGTGGTTGTGGTAACACAACGCGTGTGATTGAATTATTCCTGAACAGTTGTTATGGGAATTTTTATATGGTTGTTTTGACACCTACACATAGACTCGCCAGAGAAATGAGCGAACGAGGAGTAAAATCTCAAACTTATCATCGTTTCTTTAGATGGTGCGGAGACGCTTGGACTCCTGAACGAATGGGTAAAAGATATATTGCTAAGATCATTATTTCGGATAAAACATGCAGAGAGTTGCTGGAGACATTAAAAGTATTTCTTGATTGGTTATTGCCAAAGAATATTGCTGTGATCGTGTGTGGCGATCGTGGTCAACCGCCACCTTTTGTTGGATCGTCTACACATGAATGCTTGAAAAAGTTCGTAGATTATTATGCGGAGATAACTGATGATCTATTCATGAACCACTGAAAGAGTTTAAAAAGTTAATCAGACTGCAGCCAGATATGATTCAATGTGAGAAAATGCGTGAAGTAATTCCAGAAACTCCAATGAATGATTTTTGGAATTTATTGAGGCCTGCTGATTTGATAGTTGCAAGTAGAAAGATAGTTCGTGATACACTTCTACAACAATTATTTCTGTTACATAAAGAAAAGTTTTCAAATTTACCTGTACCATTGTGTTATCGCCCAGCAGATACGTCAGGACAGAATATAGAAGTTGAGATTCCTGGAATTAATGAGAAACAAAAACTTGTATTAAATGATTTTGGTTCCTGTAAGTGCTGTTGAGAGCGCGTTAACGATGGACAAAACTCCGTGGACTCTATGATATGCTATAATGATTCATTCGTCACAAGGATCAGCTATATCTGATAAAGTATTTGGATTGTTGATGATCGTATTGAATGGTCAAATTTAGATTATCTTGGCAGTGTCCTGAGTCAGAAGAATATCTCAGCTGCGAAGGGTTATCATAGACTTCACAGTAAATAATAATCAAACTGCTAGCAATGTTGATGATATAGTTAACAACGAAGTGGTCAAGAAAAAATTAGCTGGTTATAAGAAATGTGACAATAAAAATAGGCACGACTTTGATCTCGTTGCTGAATTTATTATGACACTGAAACAACGACAGAATAATCATTGTGCGAGCTGTAACAGTAATTTTGTGGCAGTATTAGAATAATAATCCAAGACAGTTTACCGTAGATAGAATTAATAGTAGTATTGGTCACACACGCGAAAATGTGATGCTGACCTGTCATGAATGTAATCGACGTCGAGGAGCCATTTTACAAAAGTGAAGACGGTGGTAATTGTGTGTCTTCAGGAATTACTAGTTATTGTTCGCATACAAATCCACGTTTACGAGCAGTTGAATCTAGTCTGTAGATTGTAGGTTTACCCGTGGATCTTAACACGCTGAAAATTGTATGTGCAGTCAAACTCCAAATAGCCCTCTTTTACCCCTTCAAGTTCACCAAGTTCATATAAATATCTTTCAGTCACATTACCTAGTACTGGCTGTTTTGAGAATTGTCATGTCGTTATATTGATATAAATGTTGTTTGTGATAGCATTGGTAGGTTTCATAGAAATTGCACCAGTAATTTCATTATTTAACGCAGTTATCTCACTTGGTAATCTTGCAACCTATTCAAGAGATCTCAAGTCTTTCTGAACTTTATTTAGGGATATTTCCTGCGCATACTGATATCCAAATAACCGCTCAGCAAGTGTTAGATTAAATCGCACGACGATTGCCTGATCACGATGAATTGCGGTATGTCCTCGTCTGATTTTGACGTTATGTTGTTTTGATCAGAGATGATACTGCACCAAGAAATTCTTTGCCAGGATCAACCTGTTGTAGCTGTGGCCATCGTAGACCACCACGTTGATAAATTCGTTCAAACGTAGATGCAACTTCAGCTGCTGTTTTAGTTGATAGCGGCTCTGCTTCTTTATACCTATTTGCAACGCCAACCACAGTTAACGCATATTTGTATGTGCGTGATTAACGTCTTCCAATTTTAATAGTATCATGTGATAAGAACAAAATATCTGCTTGATGAACTTCGTTGGGAGTGCTGCCATCAAAAAGTGCGTACTGAATTTTTTAGGTGGTGGTAGATAAATTTGCCATATTGCCTGTCGTGCTAACCAATTTGCAGCAACAGAATGTGTGACACTTGCTGCATTAGCAAGGTTACTAATCGCTGCTTTACCCCTCCAATATCCTCTTCGGCTTTAATAAACCGATTCTAATAAACCGATTCCATTATATTAACAATAATCGGTTGATTAACTACCGCCCCCTAGTACTAGTTTACCTTCATCGCAGATCTTACCAGCCAATTAGCTAGTGATTCTCTGGTAGATTTATTTTTTATGGAATTTAACGGGTGAATCAACTTCACTCCCGCAATATATATTTGTTGTAAATCTTTATTTTTATACGCTACATCCTGAATATGACATGCCTGATCAATCGCATTTATTGGGTATTCTCGGGGTTTTGGATGGTCTCGTTCGTCAAGTCGGCTATCAAGTCGGGTTTCAGGACCACAATAATTATATCCAGGAAGTTGTTTTCTCCTGGGTATTTAGCCCATGGAGTGCCTGGGTATTTTCCCAGTGAAGCAGTGATATCTCCAGCTGTCTTCGTACGAGACGAAATAAATCTATTTGCTTGTACCACATTTTACACACTTGCCTGTAAGCGCACGCTTTTTATATTTTGTTATTACCGTTGTTAATCCACTGGTGGGGGTGGATGCTCTGCATCGAACACAATATAAATCCATATTATCTATTGTATTTGTACAACATCGATATCATTGACTTCTCAGCGACAAAAAAGCAAGAGCCAATCAAGCATGATCCAACCCTACCAAATTCTCTCAAAGCAATTATAATAGGTCCATCTGGGTCTGGTAAGACGCAGTTGTTACTTGGCACCATCTATAGATGATCAGCGATGCTACAACGTGCTTAAAGATTTTAATGAAAATGCGAAATTGTTGGAAGAGACGGTAATGATATTATTGATTTTATCACCAATATTGATGAGGCCCCATCTGTAGATGATCTCGATGGATGTATTTAATAATCTCGTAGTATACGATGATGTGATGCTAGACAAACGATCAAATCCACATCGTATATTTTCTCGAGGCAGACACAAACACACAGATGTTATATATGTTACTCAGCAATATACACAAATACCTAAAGTGATCAGAGATAAGTGCAGTCGTTTAGTTGTGTTTAATGGAACTGATACACATACTCTGCGAAACATTCATCAGACATGGTGATCAGAGGACACTGATATCATTAAGTTCAAAAATTTCTTTTCACGCACGCAAGCGATTCCTCATGGATTTATTACCATACATTTACATGATCCTAGGTCTCGATAAAATTTTGTTTGACACTACAGCAGCAGAGAGGGTGACGACCAACAGTGAGTGTCCAGGTAAGTAAACGAACACGCGTAAAAATTTGAAAACACAAACGTCAAAAAGGTAACAACGAATGAGCTAACCCAATTAGAGAAGTCTCGGTCGGTTAGAGGCTTCGGTTTGGCGTTATTGACGTTTGTATTTTCGTTTTCGTAGAAAGCTTTATTTTCAGTCAAACTTTCTCCAAAATTTGTCTGTTCACCCTCTCTGCTGCTGCTACAAAAACCGGCGAGACAATGACTGGTCAACTCAATATGAATGGAAATAGAGTTGTTGTTTTGAGAGAACCCTCATCAAACGATGACACTGTAACAAAGAATTACATGGACGACATCGCCGCCGTGAAAGTACCACGTTAACGACAACAAGTGATAAATTAACCACGTTGCGATCTGAGTATGATGTTCATTCAGACCTGTTTATGAGTTTTCGCAGAAACTCTCTGAGACTTAATAAAGTCGCCGATGATTTCTTTGGGAATCCAATGGTCGTGGATGTTAAGCTCGCTGAAATTCGCACATGTCTCGATGATCTCGACGAAAAAATCAAAACAGTTTGGCGCTGTTATAATTCATATGGCTCCCATCATCAATACGGTGTACAGGGTGGGGCCTGGATCCACAACATGGTCCTAACAAGATAACAGCATCAAACATACTGCTGAGGTCACCATCGTGTTTAGGCTGTCAGTGTTTAGCGCTGCAAACTTTAGGATATTTACAACATATCCATGACGTCATTCAACCGATGAATTTTCTGGAACCGTGTCAGTCCCGATAAATCAGAATACCGAGGTAATATTCTTGTTCGATCTCGCAGATAAAAAATTAACTGCAACTTATTGGAGGTGTCCGAAATTAGTTGCTCGAACACCTCAAATGATTACTTAATACCATATATAGCAAAAATGAATCCCACACAGTCCTACAGATATAATCAAGCATGTGCGTGAAGGAATGGCTGAAAAATTTCCTCGACGAGCATATTAGAAAACAGCGGCGATACCGCAGACGTATCATCGCAATCGACAGTAATGTCTATGCGGTGTCCGCGCTAATCGCTTGAACAACGACGTTAATCGGTACGTTATCAGCGACGTGTATATCGCCAGTGATAGTAATCGGCGTCGCTGTTGTTTTCGGCGCTGCTGGTATCCTTAATATTATCGCGAATGTATGTGCGGGTCAGAAATAATATGAACACATAGAAATAGACTATGTATAAATACATTTTCGATAATTTCAACGGGGTTAAACGACGGTGTAATATTAGACAGTGAATTTTCTGCAATTAGTGATATTTATCGTCGGTATCACGCGATAAAAATCTCTCACATACGCAAGCATCCCGACGCCGTCAGCATCCAAGGATAAAGATAATTTTCGAGTCGTCACGTAGACTGCGAGCGTCCCAAAGCTACAGTTAGAATCTGCATAGATAATAATGACCGCAGAAATAACTACACGACTGGAACAGGTTATCGCTAACACAACGCCGCCGCCGACCACGATGATATCAGCGACTCCAACGCAGCCTGAATTCGACAACAGCATTCCTACACAGATAAAAGCACCTAATAGTCGGTCACTTGAGATCGCACTGGCACAATTACGAATCTATTATAGTTGGCCAAATATGAGATCAAAATTATTTGGTGCATCATCCGCTAACAATTCAATTGTATTCGCGTATAAGAATAGCGATGGGTCCTCGTATCCTAACTGGAATATCGTGGGATTTCCAACAGGATCATACCAAATCGAACAAATCAATGATGAACTTCAGCGTAGAATCAAATATACAGGAAAAGAATCAAAGATCGCTATCACGGTACATGAGCCAACGCTGAGTGCCACCATTGAAATATCAGCGCCGGAATCCGAGGATTCCAATTACGCCGTTGACATATACCAGTCGTCGATCAGAGCTGTGTTGGGGTGGCCGCTGGTAGCACCAACTTATGTCGGACCACCACGACCACAACGAGCTCATTATTTATCTGACAAACATATACACATAAGAATTCCAGAATATATGAGACACCGGCAATGGATTGGGGGTAACATGGATATACGAGAGAACACTGGATGAGTTACCGCATGTGATGGTAAAATACACCGAGTATGGTTCTATGGTGATATAACAATGAAGGAATCGCAATTAATGGAAGCGCACATACGGGGGTTTTCTGTTAAAACACTTATCGACAAAATAATTCAAGAGCATAAAAATACACAAGATGATCTGAGAAAGCTGCTTCAACGGTATATATTTGAATATCCGAACGATGATTTCAAAAAAGGAATCATTGAAACCGTATAGTATGTGAACCTGGTGAAATCAGATGAAGAATTCTTTCAAAAATCTTTGATAGAAACAGTAATTCACAAGGGCAATGTTATGATAGTAGGAAGTGCAGTAGAACACAGAAAGTTATTTCTGAACTTTTTTAATATCACCAAAGCCCAGTTGCCTACATTTAAACTAAATATGGATAAAATGCAGAACGTTCTCAATGATATAATTGACGAATATTTTCCGAAGATCAATGAGGCATGGACAAAATAAAAGGCCCTGAAATTATTCTCAGACATAATACGGATCTAGATGGTGGTGGTCGTCATATATCGCCTGGCATTGTCAATACCGCGTTGTAGCAGGATTTGACCTTAATGGATGCTTGGATTAAATGACAACATAACACAAAGTGATGAAAGATGGGAGTTTATGAAATGAATTGATAAAAATATGTATATCCTCTATAAAATATACAATGTGATTCTATCACGCTCCAAACGCACGACTCATTCGATTACTTATCACAAATATTCACAAATGGAACAATACGACTGTGATTCATATATTCAAAGATGAAGGTAAGATTCAAATAATCTCATGAAATGAAAGTAAGATTCAAATAATCTCATACAATGAAAGTAAGATTCAAATTATCTCAGGTAATGAAAGTAAGATTTAAATAATCTCATGTAATGAAAGTGAGATTCAAGGTAAGATTCAAATAATCTCTGGCAATGAAAGTAACAGTTGTATTCGATTGAAACAACATCGTCAATTGGAACAAATATGATCATTTGAATCAACATAACAATTGTACCTAACACATGACTCGTGACTCAGTTATTTGTACAGCCCGTACAATTCATAACCACGTATGACTCAAATATTTGTAAAAGCTTGAAAACGAAACATTTTGACCTGGTTTACGTGTCCATTGTCAAACCACACAGTTCTCCTGAATTTTTGGGTTGGCCCACACTTGCATTGGCCATATACACCCTTCATGGATCCACCATGCGCACAAATTTACAAATCAGCAGTTCCGTCCTTGTATGGCCTTCATGGTCACACCTGCTTCCATCCCCATACAGATATACAGACGGTCAGACCGACAGCCTGATATACCCGCACACACACACACACACACACACACATACACACACACACACACACACACACACACACACACACACACACACACACACACACACACACACACACACACACAGCTAAAATAAAGCCACACTGGTCATATTAACAGGTACGGAATTAAAATCTATAGATTCATGCTACTAAATTAAACTCTTAATAACAACTTGCAACAATTCAAAAGTTTACAACGTTTCAAGTCCGCGTGGTGGTAAAGGCAACATTTCACGCTACGACATTAAAAACTGAATATGCTTCACATATCAAATAAAATAAAAATGTAACACTTACCCATATGGCTGTAGAACAAAAATGGAGAACATACACTCCTTGACAAGATCCAAAAGACCAACATGTCAATTAGATAATAACCTTGTCTTAAATCTTCAGGGGAATGAGTATAAGTAAGTGTAAAAAACCCGTGCATACTGTGCTTTTAGTGTCTCTCGCCGCAAGCGATCTACGATGGGATACATGCTAGTTCAGTCTCTTAACTAAAAGAATAATTATCCGCCCTAGGTTATATCTTGCCTTATTCTGTGACACACGTCGATGATATCTGTAAATCTTGTCTGTGATACCGTGGATGGTAGTTATCAGGCGGAATCTAGCAACGGATCACAAGCGCCGTAAGGATATGTTCTTTAAAGCTTTTTTCCAGAGGTCACCCCGGGTCATTTGATTGTATCAGTGCCTACCAATCCCGTTTACTTACGATGTCATAATCCGTCGAGGTCACAAATAAGACTTCGTCGGACCGACCAAGACGGGTATTTATTAGACATCCATAAGGCAGAATTAACTTTGAGTTTGTATGTGCATGACAGGCCAGCGTTTGCAAGAAAAATACCGCATTCCACCGCCAATAAAAAATACGTTATTCAATCGAGACCAATGCAATATCGTGTTGCTGGATCGTGGAAATTGATTGAAATATATTCATGATGATTTCTCTGATCATGTGCAAAGAAGTTTTAAAACTTATTTATGTCCATGTCGCCTGGACACCAAGTCTGATGAATATTTTGCAGTGTACGTGTATTAACGCCGTTAAAGATAACCAAAAAATTATAGTTATCTCTGATCACTTTAGAGATCTGAGCGTACCACTGTGTAACGTAAATGACATATATGGTTTTAAAGTCTACCTCGTAAAAATATTCTGGCTTTGTTTGTTTGTCAAGCATGGCATCGTCTTAGACTACTCGATTATTTAATGCTACCATCAAGATGTTCGACCAACGGTGCATCATTGATGTCTGGGATAAATACAGTAACACCTGAATCGGACGACAAGGAATTGCTATCAGTTGCTGAATTCATTAAGAATATCATAACATCTCTGGTCGTCTGTGGATAGCGCTACTAAATAAATTTTTGTCCCATTTGAGACAACTTACCAGACCCAGATGGACCATTGATAATGTCTCGAATACAATTTGGTAACTCTGGATGATGTTTGACGGGTGCTTGCTCTTGTGTCGCTGAAAGTCAATCACGTTCATATCGTAAGAATATATATTATTTGTAATCATGAGTCTATATCGTGTTAAATGCAAGACGGTTACAGATACTATTGGATTAAGAGCAACGACGACAAAGAATAACAGGCGAGCACATTCAAGCAAGTGTGTAAAATGCGGCACCAACAAAAAAAATTAAGTTTGTGAGCCTTCCTAGTGGGCAACACCTGGGTGGTGATATTTGCTGTGGCACTCTGGAGACTACCAAGAACTCCATTGGGTAAGTATCCGGGTGAAAAACATCTTCCGGGATATAGTTACTGTGGTCGTGGAACACGACTTGATATCAGACTTGACGAAAAAAATCAGCCAAAACCAGATGAATTTCCAGGGAATGCGATTGATCAATCGCGCCTCGCCCATGACGTTGCATATAAAAAATAAAGCTCTGCAAAAACGACATATCGTTGATGTCAAGTTGATTCACGCGCTGAAGTCGATAAAAATAAAAGCATGAAGTCACTTGCCAGCTGGTTGATAAGTTCGGCTATGAGTGGTAAGTTAGCCGTGGGTTCAGGCAATTTAATTTATTATAGTCCAAGAGGATACTGGAAAGGTACAGCAGCTGTTATCAAACTCACTAAATGCAGCAGATATCGCTCATGATGCTGCCGCAAACTGATTGTTCCGACAGGCAATATCTACCGCTAACTTAAACGATTCAACATGGACGGTTTGATGTCAGCACATCCAGCGAAGTTCATCAGGCAGGTACCTTGTTTGTACACCATGACACTATCACTGGCACATCACGTAAACTCAAACCACATACATACAAATACGTGTTGACGGTCGTCGACGTTGCAACCAGATACAAGGATGCGGAACCGCTATCGTCTAAAACAGCGACTATAGTCGCAGCAGCGTTTGAACGAACTTTTTTGCTGGACCTTTAAGCTGGCCATGATTGATACAGGTTGGCATGACAAATAATTTCTTAGTGCAGTATCATCGCTGATGCAACAACGTAATGTTGAAATCAGACGCGAACACGCTACATTACGTCGTAATCATTCAATCGTTGAACGATTTAATCGTACAGTTGCTGAGCGATTGTTTGGACACCAGTACCAATAGTTATAGCGGCATTAAACAGTGAAATCACCCTTGCAATTGCTATGAAACCCGTCGATGCAATCGCGAAGAAACACGTGCAAGTTAAGAGGCGTGACTTGCCAGCGAGAAAAGTGCTGGTAGCAACGTGACAGTCCTTTTTGTATATGAACCTGCTGAACCTGAAGATGGCAAAGCGAGAGTAATTGATCCTATATGGAGAAAAACCACACATAAAAGTTCCAACATGGTAAGATCTACCGGCAGTCCTGCAATCTACAGACTAGATTCGGTGGCTCCTCAACGTGGATTTGACTGTACACAATTGTAGATAATTCCTGAAAATACACTATTACCTCCAGCATGGATACGCTAGCATAGGGCACTAGCTCCTCGGCGTCGGTTACACTCAAAACATGTCAGTGTGACATTTCCGCGTGTGTGGCCAAAACTGTTTCTGTCCACGGTAAATTGTCGAGAGTCATTAGGAAAATACCGCCACAACATTGATATGTTACAGCAAGAGTTCCACACGATGGTTGCAAAATAGCCTGCTCAACAACCTCCACAGGAACATCAATTATATCATTAAGAACGAGCTTTTGTTGCATCACATGAACCATTCCTGGAATATCAACGAAAACATTTTGAAGATGAGTATCCGCAGTGGAACTGGCAAATCGGGAAATCTTTCATTATGAATCTCAAATAATCTACGCTGAAGTGAATTGTGAACTATTTTCCTGGATGCAGCTATCAGAGTAATAAGGCGCCATAAGCACCAGAAATCATCAATTACCGTTTCTGGAATTACACTGCGCATTATCTTACATTGAGTCTTGTCAGGTTGAAATCTAATTATCGCTTTTACGTCTCTCTCAGCGATTCATCTATGGCCCTTTGGTTTTCTAACATTTCCTCGTAAAGGTCAAAATGATCTCATAGCCGTTTATGTGGTGGTTCTCCTGTACGCGGAAGAGGCTGCCCATGATCTCCGCACATGATAATAGCAGTTTTTGTTTTTACCCAACCAAGAAATATTTCTAACATTTCTTTGTACACAGTACATATTTCGTACTAATTTATGATTTTAGGAATATATTTCTCGCCTATTCTCGTTGGAGTCCACGCATCACCGCGCAATCGAAAGAAGTTGTGGTAAGTGTAAGACTTAACATCCCTCTGTTTTATTTCCATGGCACGCCGATCAGTTGGGGTTAGCACTACCATATCGGAATTTCTAAATAATTGTATGGCACTTGTTGTTTCACCAGAACCAACAGGACCATTAAGATAAACCGTTTTATGTCTTGTAATAGAATCATTTACTGACGGCGTCATTGACTGTTCTGACAAATTTATCGTTACAATAATACACGTGATGAGGTCTATAAACTGCAAATTCAGAATAATTATATATTTTCTCATGTTTTCATTCTCCAACGACCTCATGGAGCAGAATCGCAGTCAGTATGCATCACTGGAAGATTTTTAAAAGATCGAATTTTCATTTACTTATATAAAATGATTCTGTGGCGACTCTAATAGCGGTGTTTGAAAATCGGTTAATCATCGATAACAGGTTTATTGATACATATGCAAGAATCGAAGATCTCCAATGAGTACACCGTCGTAGTAGCTGATGATGGTACCGATCGTTTTAACATTTGGTTGATTTGCACCCTCCCCAGTGGCAAATACACTTTTTGCTGCTGTATCTGAGATTATAAAATCATGTTCAGCTTGGTCCATGATTAACCTTGTTCAGCGGCGCTTGTTATCAGATGAGGTACCATGTGTAAACTTACCAATAATATTTCGGCTCATATCTTTTGCATCATTGCACTCTGATTTTGGCAGCCAGACCTTTTTTGTGGCCTAAATGAAATTATTGCCTCACTCACTGTCAGCGATGTCAATAACCCCCTATCTCGCATATATCTCAATAGAACTATTGGACCCCAACTACGTTTATTGTTTACACAGCAGTCTATGACATTTATCTCCGGATCTGGTTTATTAAAATGACGACCAAACAAAGCAACAATAACCGGATGAATGATTGCTGCAAACTCAAGTGATTCAATCTCAGCAATTCTAGTTAGATCCACCACTGGCAGCGGATCGTTCATCGCACCTCGGGTCATTTCGTGTGTTGGATGACCAAACCGCGAGAAATACGGTTCACATTCACCAGCTCCAAGAAAATTAGCGGTAACAAGCTACCATATCAACAAAAATTATATCATCTGGATTTTATTTGGTGTTCCAGAGACCTCCATGTCCTAATTCAATACATGAACGCGCTATATCCTCGAGAAAGTCATTCGGGGTTGGACGTCATGAAATTTTTCCGCGGACACCGTGGGCATCACTAAAACATCTACGACATTTATGTCGTCGGTGTATTTTAACCCAACCTGTGTTATCTGCATAGGAAGACATTCTTCGCGTTAAAGTTTATCTGACTGTAGTACATACTGATCAAATCTGGATCCCAATTCCAGTTCTGGATCACTCTGAAACTGCCAGACTGAAACTGGAATGTTTTTACTAATAGTATAAATAAATACTACAGTGGTAAAATCTCGTAGATTTTCTCATCAGAAATTTTGTTACACTTGCAGTCCACGCATGTGCGTTGTTGTCAACTATTACCACAGGGGCACCTCTTGTTTTATAGTTGCCGAAATTGTGCAAAACGTCGTCGTTTATTGTTTTAACTATCATAGGAAACTTTTTAAAAAAATCTCCAACACTGCGATGTCTCCTATGCGCTCTCCATTCCTTCTAAACACGCTCTGTCAATTCGTTTATTTTTTTTATTCGTGATTCTGTTAATCTATTTTCTCGTCGGGCGTTCATAAAATGTTATGTGACCCTCTCAGCCACAATTTAAGACGCCAGCAGGTGCGCTTGCACCCCATATCTTCTTCTTCTTCTTCTATTAATGTGTTGGGTTCCTTTGGAACATTCTCGCACATGGTATGAACTATGTACATGTGATGGGAGGTCCAAGTGCAGCTAAAACCTGATCTGGAGCTAAGCGGTAAAAGAGTATATTACGCTTGTGCAATGGATAAAGTGCGTAAACAACTGCCGTCACATGATATGATTTTTCAGAATATGGCTTGTCGGTGCCCGTCAGCATTCCTGGTGCAGAATTTTTATCTGCAACGGTGATATGCAGACCACGTACTCATGATTCCTGAATAGGGTCGAGGTTATCCCTGACAATTCACATTGAGCCATCATGATGGCCATCATCATCATGTTCGACTGTTAATTTAATTCTAAATAAATACTTTTTATCACCAACTAAACGATCATTGATCATCCATGCGCGTTGGTCATTCATTGTAGCATCGATAAAAATACCGCTGTAATCTATCCAGAGCATTGACCAAATTTACGTTGTACCATCGCGCTTATAAATCATTTGGTTGACGTTCCTTTTCATAGGCTACTCTATCAAAATCAAGCCTTGTAGTGGTCACTGGTTTAATCATAGCAAATCTTGCAAACTCTCTCGTAGTTTCTAACGATTAAATCTGATTTCGCAAATTTTATTGGGAAACCTTTGATCTTGGAAACTGAATCTTTATTCCAATTAGCTGAAAATAGCCCGCAATTGTTTTGATACACTCCACCTACACATTATATAATTAAGGGAAAATATTTTCATTAATTAAAGATCGTCCTAGATTATAACAATGTCACGAGCAAACAACAGTTGTAAGTGGCTCATGATTGGATTAACACAATGTGGAAAACCGTGTTGCTATGAGTATTATGGATAACAGTCAGCAATTTCCGACGGGAAGTTTAAGGCCAAAAGCCATACGTGAAATGTGGTGTGGGTGTCAGAGGTAACTCTGAGGCTTGTGGTCAATGTGGTGGGAGAAAATATAGAGCTCTAAAACGATACTATTATAAAATAAACCGTAGCGAGGTTGGGAGGGTCACAATAAAAGACGTTAAAGATTATTAATGTAGAGAAAAGATAATATAAGATTATACAAGTGAGTTTAATAATGTGCTGTATTTATTCTACCCCCGAATTACAACGCCGGGATCTTTCTGTATGATTTCTACTGCGCTGCTACAAATAACATGGAATTCCCGTGACGCATTTAAGTTCAATGACACGATACACATGACTACACCGTAATTGTAATCGTGTGCAGATATATTTTAATTAATACTATTTATATGTGAATATTTATCAAAACTCTAAACTACATTTTTGGTTTGGTTTTAATTAGTCTCTGACATACTCAGATAGGTCGATTTTATTGCACAAACACATGCAACAGACTCTAGTGTTATTGATTTGGCAATGGAATGTATAAACAAGGATATAGTCGCGCATAAACGATGTGTTATCGATCGACCTGGAGTGGCTGATGTTAGTCAATGCAGGTGGGTCTCTGGCAGCGCGAGAACAACAAAAGAAGGAAAAAATAGAACTAAAAATGAGATAAATAAAAATCCGTAACCGTGTTTATAATGCACGGAAATTAGCAGAGTCATCAGTGCCAGTATTTTTTCATTGAGCTTTTTCGTGATATTTAAAATTGGACTGTCAAAAGTAATCAGTGCCAGTAGGCTTCCACTGAGCTTAGAACTGTGCATTTAAAATTGGACTGTCAAGAGTAATAAGTGCCAGTAGTTTTCCACTGAGCTTAGAATGGTGTATTTAAAACTGGTCTGTCAAGAGCAATCAGCGCCAGTATTTTTCCATTTAGCTTAGAATGCTGAGCCATCAGTGCCAGTATTTTTCCATTCAGTTTTGAATGGTATCCATGCACAAATTAACATTGATCGGTACATATCCTGTTGATGTACTGGCGTTATTCTTGAAAAATTTGGTCGCGGGTCATTGTGGTTTTTCGTGGAGGGTTCGGTTTTTAAAAATGGTTGGCCCCCCCCCCTCGATTTCAAAACACCACCAAGATCTTGCTAACCAGGCTTACATACAAGGCACGGATCAGTTTTTTTTGGCAATTAAGATCTCAGCATTTTTCTAAGACTCCAATTCTACATACAGGGCCTTGAAGAGTCCCAAGTATGTCTCTCCCCAAAAAAGGTCTGTTCACTTCACCCCACCCCTGCTGATAAAGTGTTGGAATTGGCTTTATTACTGCGTACAGTCCAGTTCTTTTCTCCTCTGTTATGGCAAAATACCATTCACATCAGAAAAGAACTCTTCTACATCACTGATACACTCTTTGAAAAGGAAAATTCTATAGTTTTTAAAATCGGCGTATTATTAAAGATTTCCATTACAATCCATGACCCCCCCCCTCCTCCGCTTAGAGTATATTATTTAAGATACTAATAGGTTCTCCCATTGAGCATAAAAATGCATGTATCACATTGGATAAATATCATGTGGGAGAATTTTGTACTTGTTCATTGACGTTGAATACCTAGTAAATAGCGCAAAATAACTTTATACCATGTAAGTACAAGGAAGGACTACTATTTTAAGTATGTTTTACACAACAAGTCCTGGCGATTTCCTTCCTGGTTTTATCCACTTATATATATCACACGTTGCAATTACTATACATCTGATATAGAAATGTATATGTTAATATGCTAGTAAAGCAAAGTCAAAGTCACTTCAACACTTACCTTTTATCAAACTTAATTTTAGAACTTAAAATTTGACTGCTAAGCCGTCGTCAACGTAACATGATCAAAAGTCCTATAGCAAGTCTGTGTTCTGGTTTTTCGTTGAATGGGGTGAATACATTTAGTATCGGGCGTCCATGAATAGACCTATTTCCCAATCGCTGATAAGTGGCGCTCTATAGATAATATATACCTGTAAGAGGTTACAGGTGTGAAGTGAAGTTCTTTGTATTTGCAACTTGCACAACGGAGAGAATGTTAGCATACCTCTATGCTACTGTATGTACTGTGGCTGAAATTTCTTTACATATTGTACTTGTGGAAATTGTACATGATCTAAGCACATAGCTGAAGAAAATAGCTGCTCCCATGTGCTCAGAAAATCACCTTGACTTAGTCCAAAGTACACTAACTTTAGCAGTTCTTAAAATAGAGAAGAGAAAACGAATTTGCAAATGTAGGCATTACCAGCTTCTGAAAGTGCAATGAATGAATTACAAATCAGATAAATACTGAACCCCTGAGGCCAACAATCTGAGCGAGTGTGACATGCATCCCCAAAACAAGCGCACAAGCCTGTTAGATTTTGAAAATGAAATTTCCTATAACGACTATTCGTTGTTCGTTATCAGATTAGATTATTGTTGCATTGATTTTGCTCAGTGTCACTTTCATCAGCTCTTAACTTATCAATAGCGAAGAATAGAAATACGGTTACAGAAAAAACAATTGTGTTTGCCGCAAGCGACGGGGATTTCATATCCATTCATTCAGCAAGAATACATCAACTAGTGTGGAATAAAATGGCAGAAAGAGATACAATTCTTTCAATTCGCCTCAAGATAACATGAGGAATACATAGTGATCATTGTCTATGTGATTGGCAATATTTGGTTCGAACCGAGGTGTGACACAACCTCTCCATTGATTAACTGTCTTACAAAAGTAACCATATGCATAGTAATAAACGAAAATATCATTTGGAACGTATAAGCTAAATAAAATGTTATATAAGGTACAATGACTTGCGTATAAGTACCTCAGGAGTTTGGGTGCCCGATACTACCAGTTCTCTTTAATATGCAAATGAAGTTTTCAGTAGTCCGTTGACCATACAGATCAAAGGCACAACTAGCTGTGAATATGTCCTAAGGATAGAAACCTAGCTGTACTTACCCAAGTCATAGTTTGCAATTAACTGTTACATTCATGTATTGGAAAACATTTGAGGAATGTACAAGCAGCGTGGTGTATAATAAACTAGCTTCTCAAAACCCATCAGCATATCCACCTTTTATAGTGCACTATAAACCTCATTTGCATACCAACAGGAAACGAGCAGCAGGGAGGGTGAACAGACCACTTTTTAGAGCAGTCCGTTTTTAAAAATAAATCTTCCTACGAAAATGAAAATACATGGTCAGTAACGCTAAACCGAGACCTCTAACCGGGTTAGCTCATTTTGTTATTTTATCTTTGACGCTTGTATTTTCAAATTTGTATGCGTCCTCGTTTACCGACCCGGGACACTCACTGTCGATCGTCCCCTCCCTGCTGCTGTGCGGCGTAATTAAATCATTATTATATCAATAATAACGCTAACCATGGAATCTCGTACAACTAAACTAGCTCGACAGAGACTAGAGGCAATTAAAAAATATCTTCTAGTTCGTGATTCTGTCAAACAAAACTTACAAGAGCGTCAGGAGTCTCAGGTAGAATTTAAAGAAGATGCAGAACAGTTTTTTAAACCATTAGTGATTAAATGAGACATATGTTGCATGCACAAAAAAGATGGCTTGCAAAATAGTAATGAATGAAAATAGCCATAACTTTGACAAAGTCGCTAAAGCAAAAATAATTAATGCACATCATTACTCGATGTTGTTAATGTCCATCACCCTTAAAACATGCAGTTAAAAGGAAATTCCAGCCAAGTTACAAGCATGAGATTCATTACTCAGATAAATACAGTGTTCCATTTCAAAAGTACCACAACTCTATTAGAAGCCATTGGAACATCACAAGTCATCTCCATGCCGATAATATCTACAAACTAGCAAGCAAATCAGTGAAAGTACAGCTGCGCGCGCTCACACACACACACACACACACACACACACACACACACACACACACCATTCATTACCTACATTACCTATCTCCATTTAAAAGGAGCCATAACTCCGGCAAAGAATCACCGGAAACTAACCACTAAAATATATGCACATCATACCATAACACTTTTCTACGAAGTTGAAAAATTGCAATAAACAAATACTGCACGCCTAATTACACACATAATATTTATTAGGTACATTTTGGAGTTAGGGTCATTCTTTTCATCCTGTGTACCTTTGTTCGTCCTCAAAAGAATCATATTTTTCTGACATTCCTATGTGTGTATGATCCAGTGTTCAGGTGTAGAACAGTGATGGTAATAACTCTCTCTTTCGTTGCGTGTCTGCTGTCATTCATCACATGGCTTTCAGCTGCGATCACAATGCATACAAACCGTTTTCGATTTCCATCATCAAGAAAAATATTAATTGCAGCACATTTATATCATAAAACCTGCCATTGTTGAAGGTAGTGTCAGGCAAACAGGATATTTTTAAATGATCGACCAAAGCACAGGAACGGATTCTGTAGTCTGGTTTCTGTTGAAAAGGCTATTGTTGCAATTTCATTTCAGTTCATCTTTTCGCTATTATTTATGAAATGAACATCAATTTTATATCAAAGTTGAATATACGACTGTATCTATTACCTTTTATCTATCTTCTTCTTAAGGATAAGCGTGGGCAAATCTGTTTTACCTGTTCATTTTGTATAATTGTGCAAAGTATCAATCGGACGATCTGTTTTCAGATAAAGAAATTTGAAATGGCCGTTTTGTTGTTTAAAAGTTGCATCAATATTTGTAATAAGCCATTTAGAATTTTCGCCTTAATTTTTTTCAGGAACTGGAGAAATATAATCTTTCAATTTGTATCAGTGCTGGATAGGAGATTTCCATCATCGGGATCAGAAGGCCCTTACATGACAAAGAAAAGATCTGACCTTCTGGAGGAATTCTCCTAACTTACACTGATGTATGTCAAGTATTCTATTAATCCTATATGTAAATTAAAGTTAATATTTGTGTTCATTCTATATGTATGGCAGTTATAAAGTTAACATTATCCTTTCAAGATGTCCGTATTGTTTAGTGCCTGGTTTTGAGAGAGCTGAATAAATTGTATTTTATCAGCATTAATCCACTTTTCGTCAGCACTGAATCAATTATCTTATTTTATTCCTACAAGTCATAGGAAAAAAATAAAATTTTTGAAAAGCATCATTCCTATTGATAAATTTACTCTTATTTTGGTATCTACTGTTCTTATCATCAAATAATCTCGTCTTTCTTGTATCAGTGATAAGTGAAAGTGTGTGTGTGTGTGTTTATATATATATATATATATATATATATATATATATATATATATATATATATATAAAAGCTGATATTGTTTACTATAAGCTTAATGCTGTTAATTGAAATCTAAGCAGAATAAAATTAAATGTATGCAACAGTAATATAGATTTCACCTGTTTGTACACATAATTGCATTTTACACATGCTAGGTTTCACTTAATCCCGGACCGCATTTTAAACTGTTACGAAAATCCCTGGTTGTCGCAGTTTACTTCCTGGTTGGAAACAGAAAACTACGGCAAGTAGAGTAAAAGAGGCGGAGAATAATATTCCCATTGGATATGTGAGCTGTTACTATTACATACTATTAAGTCACTGGAAAAGCCAATTTCCATTAATCTATATAGGATTGCTTCTTCACTTTTCCCCTATAATCCATGAATTACACGCATCCACCACCCACCTACCCTTTCCGCCATTTGAGAATACTTTTACTTTATCTACAGAAATGTACAGTCATTGTAAATAAAAATTGTAATAAAATTTGATAAATATCATGAGGGAAAAAGAATAAAGAATGCTTAGTGTATTAGTACAAACTGACTGTATATAATCCAAGTATAAGAGTATGAGAGACAAATCATTTAATTATGGTTAGCGGGACGACAATTCTATAGAAACAATTTACTTCCTGGTTTTGTCCACTTACACATATGGTACCTGATAGTGTCTTTGCGTATGATATAGATATGAAAATTTTAATATATTAATTAAAAAATATACTAATTAAGCAATGTTTCGTTTCAGTCTTCTTGAGTTACTGCAACACTTACTTTTTGTCAGTCTTTCAATTTTCCGAACTTGAAGTCTGACTACTAACCTATCGTCAGAACAATATTATGACGAGACCAAAGTGCAAGTTTATTTTCAGCCTTGTGGCTGTCTTTTGAATAAATAGTATGGGATTTGCATGTATACATCTAAAATGAGGCCTATGGTGTTCTTGAACTTAACACAGTGGTGGACTATAACAGCCAAACTGCCTACTTTCTTCTGTTATTGCTTTGACAGCCATTGAAATCCAGATAAAAATGAGGATAGGCTCTGATGATAAAAAATAATAATAATAATAATAATAATAATAATAATAATAATAATGAGGACTTTGTATAGCGCCTAATCTTTAGAAACTCTTGACAACACTTAAAAAACATATATAATATGATTACAAAAACAAACACCACGAAATTAAACAGAAAACATGCTGTAAATATTTAAGGTAAGGATACATTATTAGGTCTTTACGTCTGTTCTTGCAGTTGAAATAGGTGAGTTTTAAGAGCACTCTTGAACGAGATCACTGTGTCTTTGTGTCTAAGTTCAGTGGGCAATTCGTTCCACGTTGCTGGGCCCTGGTATGCAAAAGAGCGTTGTCCATATGATTTCATTTTCATAGTGGGAATAATGAGAATACGAGTGTCAGAAGAGGAGCGTAAGTATCTTGCTAGTGTATACACATGGGTGAGGTCGGATAGTATGTTGGACTGGAGCCCGTCAGTGAAACGCAGCACAGAGAACAAATTTTTGTGTTTAATTCTGGATCGAATGGATAGCCAGTGTAGGGTACAGAGCAGAGGGAGGCGTGCTCTGATCGTGGTACTCTAAGGATGATCCGAGAAGCTGTGTTTTGAACTTTTTGAAGTTTCTGGAGTAGATATTGAGACGAACCAGACAGAATTGAGTTACAATAGTCCAGTCTTGAAAGTACTAAGGAACACACAAGTGTTTTAGTGGCATCAACCGAAAGATACTTGCGAATGGAGCTGATACGTCTCAGCTCAAGATATGCAACCTTGCATATGTTCATGACATGTTGGTGCAATGAGAGAGTACTGTCAAGAGTAACACCTATGTTTCGTACTGACTGTATGAATTTAATGTTGGTGTTGCTGATATTTATTGTCTGAGGTAAAGGATGTGAATGAGAAAGTTTTTGTGTTGTAATCAGATTGGCTTCAGTTTTATCATCATTCATCTGCAGCTTGTTACATGTCATCCATGATTTCACATCGGAAATGCACCTCTCTACACCTTGGATGGTAGCTTGAACTTCAGTTGGGTGGCTAGATTTATATATTTGGGTGTCATCAGCATACAATTGGTGAGACACTGGATGATGATCTATGACACTTGAGAGTGGCTGAGTGTATAGAATGGAGAGAACAGGTCCAAGAACAGACCCCTGTGGAACACCACAGCATAGATCAACTGGGCTGGAGTTTTTTCCATTCGCGGACACAATTTGTGTCTTGTTGACCAAGTAGGACTTGAACCATAGTATGGCTGTATCGTGAATGCCAAATACATGCTGGAGACGGTGAAGTAATATATCACGGTCTATTGTGTCAAATGCTGCAGACAAGTCAAGAAGAGTGAGGACTGTAATCTTTTCACTATCCAAAGCAGAGAGAAGGTCATTAACTACTTTCAGAAGAGTAGTTTCAGTACTGTGGCAAGGGCGATATGCAGACTGTACATTGCTAGAAAGACTATTTGAATTCAGATGAGATACATGTTGGGATAGAACAACTTTTTCTAAGATTTTTGACATGAATGGGAGATTAGAAACTGGGCGATAGTTCTTTAAATCGTTATGGTCGAGTGTTGGTTTCTTTAGCAGAGGCTTTACAATGGCAGTTTTGAAAAATGATGGGAATTCCCCAGATGAGAGAGAGGTATTAATAACATCAGTTAGTGAAGGCAATATTGGATCTAAGCACTCAAACAGCAGTGATGTCGGAATCGGATCAAGTTCACATGACTTTGGTGCACTCTTCATCACGATTGTAAGTACTAAATTCATAGAGACAGGTTCAAATGCTGCTAACTGTTGCCGCTGAAATTCTGTATCGCAACTGTATGGTGACGACGAGTCAATTGAAATTGTGTTGTCAAGCGTATGTCTGATGGTTTGTACTTTGTCACGGAAGAAATTTGCAAACAGGTCCGGAAGGTCGACTAGAGAGAAGGTAGTTGGAAGTGGTGTACATTTGTTCCTTGACATTAGCTTGTTAGTAATCTCAAATAGCTCTTTGCAGCTGGAACTCTCCGTGATCTTAGTACTGTAGTGGGCTGATTTCGCTGCATGGACTATGTTTGTGACATTCTTCTTAGCGGCTTCATAGATTTGTTTATGAAAGCCAAAGCCTCCCAGCTTTACGGCGGTCTCTTTTAGCAGTGCGAAGCTGGTCCCTAACACTGCTATACCACGGAGAACACTTTTGAATTGATACTCTGCACTTGGTTTATGGGGCATGTTTGTCAAGCAATGAACGCAGGCAGTTGTCGAGTTGTTCTGCTGTAGGAGGTAAGTTAGTTAGGTGTTTGCTTGGATGTCATGCATTAGTTGGGTTCCTGATAGCTGGATATTAAACTATAGGTCAAATCCCGTAGGTCAACAACTTGAATAAGTATGATATGCATCACCAAAATAAACAAAAAAGTGTTTTGAATTTTTAAAATAAAATTAAATTACTTATAATAGCCTTTTAAGGTCGATAATTGCTTTAAATAAACCCGGGAATGCTTTCCTCCGTGTAACTTTAATCAGCTGCTAGTTTTCTTATTTAATGAGGAAATGGAAATAGAGAAAATTAAAAGGTGTTTGCTGTTAGAAACTTTGATATTATATACATTATTTAATCAAGAACATACCCGCTAGTGTAGAACAAAATGGGCATAGAGAAGAAACACTTTTGAAAAGAAAAAGTGATTGCCTGAACCGAAAATGGATAAACAAAAACTAACACGAGGAATACAGAGTGGTCATCGTCTTTGTGACTAGCAACTTTTTGTATCCACCCGGGTGTTGACGCACGGTATCATTGATTAACTGATATAGACATTCATCCTATGCTCAAATTTTAAAGTATAATTTGTGATATCTGGCAATACTTAGACAAAGAGACTTATCACTTAGAAGTATCAATAAATAAATATAAACATCCTATACAGTACGACGACTTTTGGTTGGGGCGGAACGGGGGAGGGGGCGGAGGCTGATATATAAGGGAAAGTATATAACACATGGGCTGCAGGACTGGAAATTGAGAGGGCTGCCCGAAATTACCATATCACCGGTTCCCTTTTAATATGCAAATAAGGTTCCTAGTAGACGGTAGTCGGTTGAGTATGAAGATCAAAGGAATATGTTAAAGTTAAAGGCAACAGTTGCAATTGCAGCTGGGAATTGCAGTTGGGAAACTAATGCTGAATTCAGGACTAGTTGAACACGCTGATATCATTGCAGTTTTTGGCGGCGTCGTATTTAATTCCTGTGACGACATTGACGTTATTGAAATTATTTATAAATCAGGATTTTAAACCAAGGTAACTCCCTGACATCAGTCAGGTTCCTTGACTTGTCAAGGGAACTGGAAACCCCTGATTCGTAGATCAGGAGCATTTCTGCGAATTCCTGATCTGATATTACCCCGTAGCTAAGCCCTGATGATATCAACGATGATAATTTGGCGTGTGCATGTGTTGCCGCTGAGAGTAACATTTGATATTCATGTAATTTATCAGCCGCACACGTAGATATCTTCTTTGCAATTATATCAAGAATACCAGCAATTGCTGTTGCGGCTGAAACACAAATTGTTACAGCTGCTGGCGATACCGTTGTTACTGCTGATAGTAATACACCGACTCAAGCGACGATGGCAGATACAGAATAAACAATTATATCAGTAACAAAGACACGTCAACGATATTTTTTTTTTATTTTTACTGTATACTCGTCAATGATATTTTTCATTTGGTCTGTAGCAAACACACTTGTTCGTATCTGTATTTGCTTGACGACATATATACTCTTTATTAAGTAATTAATTGAGGTGTTTCGGCGACGAATTCCAGGCACCACCAGTAGGATGCTGCGGTTATTTTTTTATCAGATGCTTCCAGTATAAATATTTCATCGGTATCTTTATTTAACACAATAGACACGATTCCAGAAAAAATATCGGTTGAATGACGCCATGGAAATGTAGTAAATACCCTAAATTTTGCAGCGCTGAACACGGACAACCTATACACACCAGTGACTTCCGCGGTATGTTTGATAGTGTTAGTTTGTTGTGACCATGTTGATGATCCTGACGATACTGTGTATACCACATTGTTTATCTGCTTGTGAGGAATTTTAATCAGATTAGTTTTATTTACAATATCAGGAACTCCACTAACAATATCGTTGAGTCTCGCGTTAATATCAACGAGTTTAATATCAAGAGTATTTGAATTTCCAAAGAAATCATCAACTGTCCTATTAACTCTTTGAACATTTCTGCGAACATTTAAAAACATATGCACGTGAACGTCGTATTCAGATCGCAACGTGGTTAGTTTGTCATCGATTGTAGTATCTTTATCATCTACATATTTTTTGTCGTGACGTCTTTATCAGCTGTTGGTTCTCTTAAAACAAAGATTTTATTGTTATTCATGTTGAGTTTATCTGTCATTGTATTACCGGTGGATCGTAAACGATCAGCAACACTTTTATAATTTCATTTCTGATAGTTGCAATTGATACGCTTGGATCTCTGATTCTTCCACCGTCAGTAAATACTGGAATATTATCCGTGGTAGCACCGAGAACTTTACGAATTATGCCGATCCACCTTATATTACTTGTCTTTAAATAACCGTATTTATCCTGAGAAACGACAACTTCATCTCTGTCAACGCCTGATAGGTTCATAATATCAGCAAGATCATCTCTGGTAGCATACTTCGATAAATCGATATCATCTTTCTTCTTGCCAGTGAAAGCACTGGTAGAGGATCTTCCGTAAATATCAACCATTATACTTTAAGATCTGTTTAAAATGTTGGACAACGTGGTATACTCGTGCACAACATTATGAGGTGTCATTAGGGACTTTGACACAGCGTCTGAGTACAGAGAGGGTTTCACGGCCACATATTGGCGGATCTGTTAATTTTCGTATTGGTAATGTTGAATACCAGATTGGAATATTTTGCATGTTGCTAACATATTTTAAAAATTCTTTTGGTGGTGCCAGTCAGTACGAATCGAAATAAATAATTCCACGTGGATCAATCGCGTATGCAACCCAATGAGTACAAGGGCCTGAACTTCCATCGAGATTAATGATACCAGTTCAACATTGTTTGCTTTGTGCGGTAACTGATCACGCATAAAAAAAAACTCTGAAGTTTTTTTATATTTAATTGCTCAGCAGCATCAAGTAAATCAAAATTGGACATAGGAAGAATCAACGAAGTGTCCCGGGCAGTCTTAGACCTTTTCCGTACCACGAATGGGGAGTTCCTGGCAGTCTTAGACCCCTTCCCTTTTTTTAGATCTTTTATTCCTTGTCCTGTTGCTTTCTTTAATGTTATTCCAGCAGCAGTTCCAACAGGACCAAGTGCAGCTGCTTTTACAACAGCTGAGGCTGCAGAGGCTGTTAACGCTGGTATAGCTGCAAGAAGTGGAAATATGCCACCCGTCTTAGCGATGTCTTTAATGGCACCCGCAGAAAGATTAAGTCGTATGCCGGTCTTTGATCGTTTGGCTTCACTGAAGTACCTGAGTTGACGTTCTGTCAGTGATAGTTTATTTGAACCACCTGTGATTTGTTCTTTTTTTAGTTACATTTTTACTCCACAGTTTTCTTTTGATACAGATTGTAGTTTTTTAATCTGACCAGGAGTCAGACTGACACTAACATGATGATATGACATTTATAATATCATGAGCGATCTAATTACATGTTTTCTACTGGGGCATCAATGACTCTCATGCGGCCACCAACACCTTCAAGTACCATTGTCTTATCGCTGAGTATAACAGCTGTTGCTCTATAATTAGCAATAGCTCCTCTGTTCATACGAGCTCGAAAGTGTATATCAACGACAGATTGGCTAAATAAATCCAAGTGTTGTAGCTAAAAGTAATAGATCGGATACAAAGCTGTAAAATCTAGCTGTGATATTTGTAAACCAGAATCAACATTTTGATCACGTCCCATAAATGACATTAAACGATGATATGCACGTGCTACAATATTTAATAATATATCCTCGGCTGGTTCTTGATGTCCATTTATTCTCAGTGATACCTCAGAAACACCGAGTTTGTCAAATATCATTATACTTTGTTTGTGAGTTTACTCGTGCAGCATCTTGGAAAGCAACAAATATATGTCGCCGTGCAAAGACACCTTGCTGTGATGCTATCTGCCATGTGAATAAACCATTAATTGGACTTTGAACACCATCTGTGGTCATCATCAACCATGATAACATTGATTTACCACCTTGACTCTTAAAAGAGAGTAAACGTTCTTCTTCAGGTATTGTTGGAGTCATTACTGGCATCCACAATGAAAGTTTTGTTAGTATTACTTTACCAACATCAACAACAGCAGCAGGTCGCCATATTGCATCATCATCTGTAGCCTTTCGTACGAGTACAACTGTATGCTTGGCTCCGAAAATAACCTTTCTGACATTTCTACAAAATCCAAAGATATGTGACAGTGGAATTACACATGAAAATCTTCTACTTCCATCTTTCAGCATCGATCGACGTGCCGCAAATCCTAGGTTGAATTCTGTATTAGCACCATGAACCACAGGCCACACATCAGCGTCAGCGTTGTCGGCTTTGTTTCTTGGTCGTCTTATATTGTACTGTCTGTTGTCAGTGTGGTTAGAAATATCTTTCACAAACATCATTGACGGACCAGCTGATCTTGAATAATCGTCGCTGTATCTTGCTAGACCCAATATTGTTGTGGCAACGTCAACATCTTTCTGAATTGACTCAATGGGTCTTTCGTCGATGATATATGTAGCACTGTCGAACAACGCCATGATGTCATTATTAAGAAAACCAACAATAGCATCAGCTCCATATTCAGTATTATCTGTTTTTTAAATTTCACCTTCTACTTCAATAAATGCTTCAGCAGGAAAGAAATATCTGCTTGTATCCTGAACATGTGATTCGATTCTTCCACGCTGATTTGGCTGTCGTGCGTCATAAGAATAATATTGATAATCGCGCACAGATTCATCCTTGAGTACTGGCGCATCCATGTCAAATGCGGGATCAGATACACGTTTAAACATCTTTATTATACTTGCTATCGTCTAACACGAAGACCACTCCCCGCTATTAAACTAGCGGTTATATTTTTTTCTTTTTCTGACATGGGTACACCAGCTAACTCTGCTAATTTTTTATTTGTGGCTTGATTTGCTCTTTTACTAACATTTGCAGGCATCACTTCAGTGCTAGGTAATTTTACTGGCTGAGGTTTTCGTCGTATTAATCGTGCTAGTCTATCTTTGAATCATGAGAATGCTTTGCTAGCAACATCACCAACAGCACCAATACCTTTTTCACGAACAACGTCAATAGCTTTCATTCCCAGTTGCTTTGCAATCGGTATTGCTTTTGGGGCTATCCTTCTAAATAGACCCTGAACAACATCACCGAGTCCATCCCCGTAGATTGCTTTATAGGTTGGTAATCTCGAATTTATCACCCTGACCATTACAGGTCCACGTTGAGCATTATGTATAATCATCTTATTTTATATTGTTTCTTTAATCACTGAAATAATCATCAGCGATTTCATTAATGAGGGAACGATACTCATTAATATCCATGATACCACCTGTAAATAATCTCTGACAAATAGCAGCTGATGCATTAATAATTTCTGAGGAATTATTACCGGCTCGTTTTCCGCCAATGAGGATTTCTAGTCTTTCAGCATCGGCAAGGACGTTGCTGGAACATGGAGTAATAAGACCACTTCCAGTTGTTTCTTTCTTACTTAGTGAACGTGATTCCCTCCTTCGTCTGATTTCTTCAGATTCTAAATCTTCTTCTTTTTGTTTCCTTGTTCGTTCAACCTCTTCAAGTTTCGACTTTCTTTCCCTTAGTTTCCTTAACTGTTTAGCCTCTTCAAGTTTTGACTTCATTTCTTCTTGTCTTTGCCTCCTTCCTTGCATTTCTTGTTTAATACGCTTATTTACTGTCTGGATAAAAATATCAAAATTAATGATATCTTCATCAGATCTGATCTGCGGAGTATCAGTAACGATGCGATATGCATTCCTAATCCAATCGGCAGATCTCATAGTTTTAACATATTCGGCTTTTACATACTTATCTCTTTCACGATATCCATACGCGGCAATATCAATTACTTGGTTTTTGTCCCTGATAGTGACAATACTTTCCTCCGTAAATTTATCTGTGATGCTAGTTCTAATTCTTGGCAGAGGTTGTGGCCATTCTTCAGGTGGTGGTTGAGCTGCTTGAATAAGGCCAGCAATATCGCCAGGTAATGTTTCAAGAGCTTTTTTTATTGCCTCAGTTGCTGTAATGATTTTTTTGTTGGTTCGACAATTGGTTTAAATAATTGTTCTGCACCTTCTACAAATTCCACCGGAGACTCCTGACGCACTTGTAATTTTTGTTTGACAGAATCACGGACGGGGAGATATCTTGCAATTGCTTCTAATCGCTCTCGAGCTAATCTAGCTGTTTGAGATTCCATTATTGATATAACGATGATTTAATTACAGCAGCAAAGAGGGTGACGACCAACAGTGAGTGTCCGGGTCACTCCAAACACAAGCGTCAAAAATAAAGTAACAAGATGAACTAACCCAATTAGAGAAATCTCGGTCAGTTAGAGGCTTCGGTTTGGCCTTATTGACCTTGTATTTTCAGCTTTTGTAGGAAGCTTTAGTTTTCATAAAGAAGGACTCGAGCAAATGGTCTGTTCACCCTCTCTGCTCCTATTTGATTGGCCTGGGCAAGACGTATCTGATGTAACAACGGCACAAATGCAGATAGGAACCATGCAAAACATTTAATCAGCGCATGCGCACAAATAAACCGAAGATTGCAGTGTCAACAAGAAGACATTTGTCTCTGCTGCGATTCAGTCAAGCCAATCAGTCATCTGATTTCTCCGCTCTTGAACGACTAGCGCTGTGTCTCGCGCTGTTCTCTCGCTGCTCCCTGCACAAATGCGAGCTCAGAGAGCGACAACGATCGTGATTACGGTAGTGACAACGAGTTTCAATAGATGCTCGTATGGGTGCCGCGGGATTTTTTGCAGGGACGGGGGTCAGGATTTTTTTCAGGGGGGGTAGTCAGTCACGGCCGGGAGAGTTAGCATAAGAAGCAGTCTGAAACTAAACCTAATATATATTAAGCGTTTTGAACAGAATCTTGTGACATATTTTCAGCTTCATTTGCATGATTAAACTTGTCGGAATTATATATATATATATATATATATATATATATATATATATATATATATATATGATTTCCAGGGGGGTCACGTGACCCCCCCTTGACCCATGCTGCGGGCGCCCATGGATGCTTTCGGCCAGCCAGTTAACGTCACTGCTGACGATTTTCAGCAGAAATGACACAATGGAACCAATAATGCAATTTAGCTTTATACTTGCATTTATAAGTCACGTTTTCCAACGTAATTGTACTTTCCATGTTGGCACTTATTATGATCGCTTGACTCGAATATGATCAAAGCCTCAATGTGGTGCACCTTTTCTTGGTTATACAATGAGGTTTAATATAGTTTATCTCCACTCCTGCCAGTATAACATACACATTTACAGATATGTCACATTCTACATTACTCTTCTTTTCATTTTTGTTTATCGGATATCCATTAAATCAACTTGAGTAATTATTCAATTTTTATTTTATGGTAAATATGGAGTTTGTTTATGGAATATTTAATATTGATTCAAGTGCATAAAAAAAGGCATCTGTGGTCATTTTTCTGTACATTGGTGCTTGTTTTTGTTTGTTTTTGTTTTTTTTTGTTTTTTGGGGGGTTTTTTGGTTTTTTTTTTTGTTCTTCACTCAATATGACAACTGTTTACGTGAAATTCAACAGAGCGGATGGTAATTACATATGCACAATATTCAGTGTGCAATCCCGTGAAGCATCCATTTTTGTAATCACGCTAACATTTTGTTCAAATTTGGTTTGAAAAATGTCTAATAAACGTTCAGTGACATCATTCATTTCACCTCTTTGAATTACGTTCATACGCTTTCATTTTCTATGGCAAACTTCTTTGTGTTCAGTTTTGTTTCTAATTACACATAGATAGTTTCATAAGTCATGTCATAAAGTATATCTGTACTTTCATAAAAGCAATGATCATATTTTCCACATGATTATTTTCTTAAAGTATTGATCAATGCTATTGAAACACGCATACAAATCATACAAGTCGTAATTATTGCCACCAAAAAATCTGTAGTCTTCTTAACCTTCAGGGGAAGGTCACATGTCCTGCTGCAGTTCATTTTCTACACTGTGACTGACGATTTGTCGTTCTTTATTAATCTGAATTGGGATGGTTCTTGGTTACGTTCGTTAGGTCGAATCTGTCGAGATGTCGCTGATTCAATCTAACCACATAACATGATTAATCCTAAGTATTGAGTATAGTTAATAAACCCAGTTTTATGACCACCCACCCATTGAAATGCTTTAAATAAATTCACAAGTGTTTCAGAACCCATTCTTACTATGTCCACTCAGGGTCGGATCAGGTCAAGTGTTGGGGTGGGTGTCTAAAATTTCAAATAGGCCCTGACTTTCCTCGAAAAGGCACCAAAGTAAACGTCTATGTCTCAGTGTCTATTTACTCAGTGTGAATAATACCCAATAAACGTGCGCAAGAATAAAACGATGGTCGAATTTCAAGTAACAAATGACTGTAAGTGCGTGTGTGTGGTGGTGGTGGTTGTAGTGTTTTTAGCCTGGGGGTTGTCCGGAAACCCCGGATATCTGCCTCTCTCCCAAAAACTTACTTGTCATCTTTCCAGAGTCCATTTCCAGACAGAAAACCTTACTAAACCATGGATTTAACAGCTCGTTAATATCCCATAACCTTACCGAAACATCATTTGCCCAAAAAAAATCTGTATAAAGTGTTCAGCGCTTCGACTGCTTAGTCATGCTGGCGTATGTGATAGACGTTGTTTCTATTGTTGGGGGGGGGGGGGTCGTCTCTTTTTGTCGTTGTTATTGTCGTTGTTGTTGTTTTTGTTGTTTTATAAAACGTTATGATTATATACCACCAGGGAACATAGTGTACTGTTTGAGGGAATGCTGTTAATATAACATTTTTACTTTATAGTCTAAGGACTGTATATATACTTCAAAGAATTTTAACATCGTTACCTGTAGTCTTTTATCGCTAATTATTACAAGGTTTTTTATACTTATTTGGAAAGGTTTATCTTCCCAGTGTCTCATTGAAATTATTCATCTTTCAATTCAAACTTTTAATAAACACCTTCTGGTCTACATTGTTTTGGAAGTGGCGTTAAACCCTGTACATAAATCTCTCTCTCTCTCTCTCTCTCTCTCTCTCTCTCTCTCTCTCTCTCTCTCTCTCTCGTGTGTAGTGTGAGGTTATATCAATAAGTTTGGCCTAAAGCGAAACAGTGTGCTGTCTGTCGGATGGGGATGTTAGGTAAAGTGGCGGCCGCTTCAGCAGGGAGAGTCTAACCCTGTGTAGTAAGAAATTCCTTCTTGTGGTGTTCGAAGGAGAATGTGTGTCCGGAACAGGTAGTAATGTTCTTCCCGCAAGGATAACTAATTTTAATAAATTGTAGAAACAAAGGGTGTTTCTTGCAAGAGCAAAAATAAAAAAATAAAAAAGCTGTCTAATACAAAACACCACATTCGGAAATGTATTACTTAAAGGTCACCGGCCATACTCCAACATTTTTCTTTTTACATCAGATTTGCATTACATGATTAAAAGTAGTTATACTCGCACAAGAAGAACAAAAAAAATTATCAAGTGTAAAGAAGAAATAATTAAATTCTCGAAATAGAAGTATACAACGCTGTTACTTCCCCTTAGCTACGATTTCCCACCTATAGAGGACGCCAACCGGAAATGGCGTACATTTATCCCCAAAAGACGAAGTACATGCTTCTTGTTGTAGAAAAAGAAAACACTATAAACTATGGATAGGGAACATTTACATGAAACTACTGAAAACTAATTTACTGTTCATCCTTATATCGATATGCGTGCAAGACGCACTAGATTGTGTCGCTTTCAAAACTGTTCCATTGTTTCAGTGTTGGCTTCCCTATATCGGCCGACTTCATAAAGCAAAGAAACCTGCGCACTTAAAAGAATCCAATGGAACCAAACTTGGTTTCCTTATGTCGGCCGACTTCATAAGAAAAAATCGGCACACATAAAAGATACCCAAGTCAGTTTCTGGGATTGGTTTGCTTTGTAAGAAATAACGTTTGTATTTGATATCCTGTCGGTAAGTTTAAGCAAGGAGTTTATTGCCCTCTGCCGGTTATGTTTACTCATCACCTGGGCTTCTATTTGTTTGCCATATGTAATCATAGTTGATGTTTGCAGGGCAAATAGTATACACAACAATAACTTGCTTTAATAATACTTTTGCAACCCATGCTAGCGAAAAGATTATCATCTGCACTCACAGAGAATGTATTTTAAAATAATGATTTTTATTTGCGAGATACCGTTGTATAGTTAACCTGGATACAATTCAATCTTGGTCAGTTTGCACCTTGTAACTTATCATGCGTGATTGGCAGGTGCCTTCAAGCAATCGGGTGATATTTTTTCTCTTTTGCGATTTTGCTATTTGACATAGGCGATACACACTACAGTAAGGATGAATACGCAAGCCGGCATCCGCTGCATAAACGGAGTTCGTGGATATATTTCTTTCTTTAATAAATTTCACATGATGAAAAAAAAAGAAGGAATAAATGATAACAACGCAAGGTTAATTTCGTTCATTTTATTTTCAAATAAGTGTTTGTTTATCAACTTTTTTGTACAGGGCGGGGGGCACGAATTTCAACCCAAAATTATTTCCTATCTTATTTGTATGGAATAATGGAGCAAATATGATTGACAATATTGACTACTGATGACAAGCTTGACACTAAGACAACTTGAAAAATAAAAACAAACAATAAAATTAACTGGTAAGAGCTTCATATTACAGCATCTAAACACTGACAAAATGTTCAACATTATTCCCTCTTTTTCATGTGTAATCGAGTGTGCATTGTAATGAGGAAACCCCATGGACTTCAATTTTCGTTTCGTTATTTCATATTTAGTTTCGTTAAAGTTTATGTTGTGATTTTAAATGTTTGGCGGGCTTTGTAGTGCCATCTAACGTCTTAGTTTTGGGTCAAGTGATTCCGCCTGGGTATATATATATATATACGGGCCAGAGCAAACACATTTGGTCGTATTTCGTTGGACAGGAGAGAGCCAGGCCAGGAATCAGAAATAAAATAGGGACAAGGTCTTTCGTCGACCAAAAGCCCGGCGCTACAAGGCTCGTCCAAGAAACGCTGAGGTCTTGCGGTATTACACGTTTTTGACTGAGGATAACTCTTCTTTCATCATTTCGCACTGTTGTATCTCTGTCGATCTCGATCGGATAACGACGCGACTCGGCGACATCTCTGCGACCAAATCGGCAACCAGAGGAAGACTAGTCGGTGACTCTGCGTCCACGTCGGTGACCAAAAGAAGACCCAGCCGGCGACACAGTCGACGACTTTGCGACCCAGTCGGTGACTCTGCGACCAAGTCGGCGACCAGAGGAAGACCATTCAGTGACTCTGCGACCCAGTCGGCGACCAAGACTGCGACAAGTGTGTGACACAGTCGGCGACTGCGACTAAGTCTGTGACCAAGACTGCGACAAGTCTGCGACGAGTCGGTGACCTTGCGACCAAGTGTGCGACACAGTCGGCGACCAAGACTGCGACAAGTCTGGGATCAGTCGGCGACCCTCGACAAGTCTGCGACCCAGTCGGCGACTGCAACCTAGTCGGCGATACACATGAAGACAGATTCAGCGGGTTATCACTCCAAATACAAGACCTATCCTAAAGAACCCGAGATAGCGAGACTCGGGGCAGTGTAGCCGAGGGAGTGTTCCGCTACAGTGTTACATGCGGCAATGTTACACCCTGAAGCCTACAATTAAATATACTTGCTATAATATCTCACGTACACTACCCGTAGAAAAGTGCATACGTATTCTGTAGAATATTATCTGTTTAGTATTGTTTTATAAATCAATATTGATAATTTGACCGGAAAACTTAAATTGAGAATGTCGCTGTGCAAATGGATATAGTTTTATAGCATAAAATTATGTATATAAATATTTTAATTAGAACGAGCAAGATATGTCAGATTTGTGTTTTCTCTCATATATATTATGTACATTACGAAGTATGATCATTTTCTTTTAAAGAATATCAAGATAGTTTGTTTAAATTTAGCATTTTTCTAAAGCCTGTTCCTAAAACCTGTCTTACATAGTAACTACTTGTTGTGTGAAGAAAAAGAACTTGATCAAACTACTGTTAAGTTGGGCCGAATTGTATTTTGAGTTGGGCCGAATTGTTTTTGGGCCAAATTGACTATAATCCGGCTTAAATGATCAACTTTCCCATCCCTCACGCTATTCGATACCACAGCTTGAATCCACATTTTTTCTGGTAAACAGGGTCTTTCGGAAAAAGAAAGAACCCTTTTTCCCATCATCACTCTTTTGGTTACATCCATATACAACACAGTGTACCATATTTGCTGTACAAAAGCACGATCGTTAGATATGTCACAGACATTTACGTGGGGAAATTAAAAACTTGAATGGCTAGGTTCAATAGAAGGGATAAATGTACGTCATATCCGTTGTTGGCACGCGGAAACTACCGATTATTTACGGAGATTGCCGAATAATTTTTCATTTAACAAAGCGGATTTTTAAGTCTAATTAAACATTTTTATGATGTGCATACATAACAAATGCGTTTTGTTTATGACTATAATAATATCACATGTTTGTACAATATAGGTGGCCAGTGACCTTTAAATCAGTTGAATCTGTTATATATGAGTGAATCGTACATGCAATTTAATCATAAAATTCAATATGTTCAGTGAAAAATAATTAGGTCATTGTGAAATGATTCAACTATTTTCTCCATTTTCACATTTTTGTTTAAAGTTTAATTTGAAACTAAATTCTTTATTAAAATTCGTATGATGTTTTACTTGATCAAACCATGAAATACAGATATTGTAGCGGAATACTCCCTCGGCTACACTGCCCCGAGTCTCGTTATCTCGGGTTCTTTAGGATAGGTCTTGTATTTGGAGTGATAACCCGCTGAATCTGTCTGATGACTGGCACTCCAGAGTGTGACAGATTTCTACCTCAGTGTGATACCGTCTTTTTCCTGGCTTCTTGTGTGTCGCCGACTGGGTCGCAGAGTCGCCTACTGGTCGCCGACTTGTCGCAGTCGCCGACTGGGTCGCAGACTTGTGGCAGGGTCACCGACTGATCTTCCTCTGGTCGGTGACTTGGTCGCAGGGCTGTCGCCGAGTCGCCGACTGGGTCGCAGGATCGCCGACTTGTCGCAGGGTCGCCGACTGGTCGCAGTCTTGGTCGCAGTCACCGACTGGGTCTTCTGGTTGCCGACTTGGTCGCAGGGTTGTCGCTGAGTCGCGTCGTTATCCGATCGTGATCGACAGAGAGTGACGACAGTGCAAAATGATGAAAGAAGAGTTATCCCCAGTCAAAAATGTGTATTATCACAAGACCTCTGCGTTCCTTGGACGAGTCTTATAGCTCCGGGCTTTTGGTCGACGAAAGACCTTGTCCCTATTCTTTTCCGATTCCCTGGCTTGGATCTATCCTGTCCAACGTAATACGACTAAGTGTGCTTGCTCTGGCTGGGTGGATATACTGCTACACTGCAGGGGACGTCTTCACTCTATACCGCTTCCTTACAAACCACCATAGCAGCCACAGTTGACCCGTATATATACCCAGGCGGAATCACGTGACCCAAACTAAGACGTTAGATGGTACTACAAAGCCCGCCAAACATTTAAAATTACAACAAACTTTAACGAAACGAAATATTAAATAACGAAACAAAAATTGAAGTCCATGGGTTTCCTCGTTACTATATATTAAGCTAGTGAGTTTCTATCTGTGATATAAGCCATGAATTAAAGGCATATTAAGCCAGTGAGTTTCTGTCCGTCATATAAACTATGAATTAAAGGTTGGATCCGTACGGGATAGAATAAGACGCTCCCGGCCCTATGAGTCTAGCAACTATGGGTAAAATAGTGTGATGATAGTACAGCATCACTGGGCGGAAGTCTTCCTCGATGAAGTCAACGGCCAGGGCAGAATGGCTCCAAGATGAGCTCAATGACCATGTGCTCAGAGCCAGGGCGTACCACATTATATCAGTGGATTTCGGCTGTGGTCATCTAGTCTGGTGAGGGATGGGTTCCGCCAGGCTGTATCTTGGCCTTGACACACCACATGAAGACAACTAACAATTCTTCCATACCGGATTGGTCGCAGCCCGGGTCAACAATGACCTCGCCTTCCGCTACACACCAGGACGGAGGGGACAAGTATGCTACTGTTGCCCCCACTACCAAGATCAGTGGGAGGGACAACATCATCATCGGTACACGAAACGTTAGAACACTAAGGGATGTGGGAAAGTTGAAAGAACTTACACACGAGTTTGAGAGATACAACTGGAACATTATTGGTCTCTGCGAAGTGCTCTGGAAAAACTTTGGCGAAATAGCAGTATATGAAGGGCAAAAGTTCTACTTCATTGGAAGAGGGGACAAACACAACCATGGCGTTGGATTTCTTGTCCACAAGGGCATTGTGAACAGCATTATGGGTTGTTGCCCAGTCTCAAGCAGGCTCATTACATCCGCCTGAGGGCGACTCCCTTCAACATCACAATCATACAGGCCTCTGCACCCACATCTAACTATGATGACAATAAACTGGAGAATTTGTATCACAAACTGCAGGATGTCATTGACAACTTAATAAGGACAGTCTGTTTGTAAAGGGAGGCTGGAATGCATAGGTGGGAGTTGATTCACAGACAAACTGGCAAAGCACCTATGGACCCTTCTGCAATGCAGAAACAAATGAAAGAGGAATCCGGCTCTTGGAGTTTGCTGCCTACAACTTTGTGCTAGCCAACATTCTACCCTCACAAAGCATCTGTAAGATGGACCTGGCACAGTCCAGATGGACAACATCACAACCAGATTGACTACATCTTAGTGAAAAAACGATTCTGCACAGGACTGAATATCGCCAGAACACGAAGTTTTCCAGGAGCAAATATTGGAAGTGAAAATAATTTATTAATGACAACATTTCGCCTCCACCTGAAAATGATCAAAAAGCCTAACCAAGCTCCGAAAGTCGCAGAAGCCTTCTAAGCAATGATAGGTGGTAAATTATTACCTTTGATAACCCTGGACAGCCAAGACACCGACCTAAAGTCCTTAACAACCACATTCAACGCAGATGTGCCTAGCACAGCTACAGACATCATCGGCAAATCTTGTAGAACAAAGAAACCTTGGGTCACAACAGATGTCCTTGAAGTATGCGACAAGAGAACTGACAAATGGAAGAGATCATGAAGGAGCTAGAAAATACAGAGAGATAAACAACATGATCAGGAAAAGCATGAAAAAGGCAAGGAATCCTGGATAGAAAGACAATGCTGCAAAATCGAAGACAGTCTGAGTATAAATGACACCAAAATGGCATATCAACTGGTGAAAGATCTCACAACCCATAAACAAGGGAAAACTACCACCATCCAAGACAAATCAGGAAAATGCCTCACAAAAGATTAAGAGATCCACAAGCGATGGACAGAAGACTGCTCAGAATTGTACAATCATAAGACCCAAGGAGATCCAGCAGCACTGAATTGCCCTCAGACAGAAGAAATTGATGACAACACCATTTTTCGTGAAGAAGTAGAAATTACAGTTATGTCACTAAAGAAAGGAAAGTCAGCCGGCATTGACAACATACCAGCAGAGTTCATTCAAGGAGGAGGAGATGAGATAGTCACAGTCCTAACAACAATCTGCAACAAGATATGGCAGACAGGAGAATGACCCACCACATAGACTCAATCCTTGGTCATCGCGCTCCCCAAGGAAGGAAACCTACAGCTGTGCCAAAACTAGAGAACCATCAGTTTGATCAGTCACCCGAGCAAAGTCATGCTGAATATAATTCTCAGCAGACTAAAGCCTGAAGCAGAGGAAATTATTGCTGAAGAGCATGCAGGCTTCCAAACAGGACAGAACAAATCTTCAATCTCAGACTCCCTTGCGAGAAATACCTTCAGCATCAGCAGAATCTATATCATATCTTTATAGATTTCAAAAAGGCCTTTGATAGTGTATGGCATGCTGTCTTATGGGCAACTATGAGGAAGTACAACATCAGCTCATACAACTGTAAAAACGCGCAAACTGAAGTGGTATGGTCATGTCTCAAGATCATCTGGACTGGCAATAACAATCTTGTAAGGTACAGTGCGAGGGTGCAGAAGAAGAGGCAGACAGAAAAAGATGTGGGAAGAAAACATTATGGTGTGGACAGGCATGGGATTTGGAGATTCCCAAAGGGCAGTAGAGAACAGGGAAAGATGGAGAAAATTGGTTGTAAAGTCAACTTTGGTGCCCCAACGACCTCTTGGGTTAGGGGATTGATGATGATGATGATGAAAGTCAATGAGTTTCTATCCGTGATATTAACTATGAATTAAAGACATATTAAGCCAGTGAGTTTCTATCCGTGTTATAAACTATGAATTAAAGACATATTAAGCCAGTGAGTTTCTATCCGTGTTATAAACTATGAATTAAAGACATATTAAGCCTCAAAACGTGCTAAAACTGTAAATTAACGTCAGTGCGAACATTTGCTACGCGCACTTATTTTCTTTTTGATTATTATTTTATTTACTGATTTATAAAATATTTTTTTTATTTTTATTTTATTAACACTTTCATGCGACCTGAACATCCTCTCCGGATAGTTGAGTGGTCTAAGGCGCTGGCATTTACAGTTCGCTCACAACTCACCTATGTAAGCGTGGGTTGGAGTCTCGGCTTGTCCATCGTATGTGCGAAAGGTTGCCAGTGGCTACGCGTAGGTCGGTGTTTCTCCCCGGGCTCTTCCTACACTAAATACACTGAACGCCATGTATATCCTATCATTAAACTCCACCAAATCAAGGTGAAAAACAACAAATAAAGAGCATTCAATAACTTTCTACCTTGAGAGCTGTGCTTATCATTCATAATTTAAAAATGCTGTATACATCAGCCGTATATTTGGAAGACAGCAAAATAAGCATGTAGCCATGAATTAACTTATCACAGTATTCCATAACACAACATGTTTGTAGGAAATATTGTGTTGTTTTCAAGCGTGTTTGTATAAAAACAAAAGGGAAACGCGAGGGGTTTGGCTCGCTCTACAAGAAACCTTTCGAGAAACAGCTTTAGTATGTTTCTCTAATTGTAAGATATCGCCATTCTCTTATCTTTCGATTTTTCTAGGCTAGAAGTCAACACTTACAGATGCAGACCCGAGGGGTGAGGTAGTTGTAAACTCACAATAATGCACTAAGTAATGACAAACGCTGAAATGGGGAGTTAGCCTTCGCTATGAAGGTATTTATGATTCAAACTTTCATACAGGTAGGGATATTAGTGTATTTCTAAGTACAATATGCAACTCAACATGGAATGTATACAACAATCATAACAAGATTTTCGAATTTCATTATTATTATTGAATTTGATCGCAGTGTGTACAATATTCGTATGTTTGGAAATTATTAGGAAAATTAGTCACTAGCCATTGATTCAGACAGACTAATGCTAAGTTTCAAAAACTATCGGCTTAATTTGCACTTATGTATTGTCTGTAAGGTCATAAATAAATGTACAAAGCCTCAAATTAGGTTATGTCACTTTCATCACGTACAGTTCATGTTAGTCTACTTACAAGCACTCTTCAAATGCATTCTTGAACGAGCTGTTGTCTCCCTATTTCTTTACTTTCTTGACATCTCAACGAATTATGTCGAAGTAAATGGATAAAACTCCCGATGACGGTCACAGCAGTAATAGTAGTAGTAGTAGTAACAATGGGTGGTAACAAATTTTTTATTGTAGTTACTGATACTACTACCTATTAATACTCCTGCTGCTGCTGCTGCTTCTACTACTACTACTACTACTAATAATAATAATAATAATAACAACAATAATAATAATAATAATAAAAGTCATAGTGTTAAAAATAAGTCACTGTAACAAAAGTAATAGTGGTGTTATTGTAAATGGCAGCATAGAAAGCCTTGAGACTTCTCCTTCAGAGTACAAGATTTACTTTGCGATAATTGACCAGTATATTTTAAGTATGCGAAATGACTGTCTCTATCCCAAAACCAGATAGAAAAAACGAGTAATAACTCTAAACTTTATTTGGTGGCTATTTACTTCCTGTTCGGGCATAATTAGCTACCACCGGTTGAATAACGTGATAATCAACCCCTGTAAAATAGTTGCACTTGTTATAATTGCACATGACGTTAATAATAAAAGGTCGGGAAAGTTAGGTCTTTTGGTGCAAAATTAGCAAGATAATTTCGCAAAGTGTCCTTTCATCCGTTGCTATCTCTTCTACCTATATCTTCTAAAATTCACATTGAAGAAGTTCGTAAACCGGTGCAATTAATACAGAGAGATTTTTTATTTTTTAAAAATTTTTGCAAGTAGAATACTGTCTTAATTTGAAATAGTTAACTAGCATTAGGAATTACAAAACTATAAAGTAGCATTTACCCATTTGTTGTCCTAAATGAATATAAAATTAATGACTCTTTAAAAAATTGGCACCAGCATTATTTTTACTCCTCTAAAAAAGATACTGGACCGGTCAGACCTGAGGGTATTATTTTAGAATTTAAAAATTAATATGCCATTCGAACTCGAGGCGATTAAAGCAGCTTCAGAGCCTTGATCGGAACACGGTGAAGCGAAACAGCGAAAGCAGCAGAGAGCAAAGGAAATCATAATTTATAAATTTCAAGTAAACTTAAATTATAACTGAGTTTGTTCTGACGCGTTGTCGACACAAAGATACATGATGATAAATTCAACACTTTTTAGAGAGGTGAAAGAAAGATTCCACGGGATTAACATGAAAACAGCACTGTCGATAATCATGCGTTTTTCTTAAGAAGTTTGGGCAGGAAAAGTGTTGCCAAAGCCATGTGTGTCGAAGAATAACAGTCAAGAGGAATAAACGTGCGTACTGGTTGATTTCCAAAAATCGAAGAGATATACTTTTAGACTAATGCTTCTGAAAACATTTAAACGCTTGAAGATATTAGAAGTTTCTCGTTTAAAGGGTTGTCTTGTTGGGTTCTTGATAGACAAATTATAAGGAACGAGGTATCCTCTGCGATGTTTTACTTTTGTTTTAACGACCGTTTAAGATCGGTATTTAACATACCTTTACTACGATCCTGAAAGTCCGGTTGCTTGAAAATATAAATCATTTGGATCAACAACTTAAACAAGATAAAAAGAGAATGAAATACACTCAGTTGAAAGAATGTTTAACATCTGCATAAACACTGAACAAGCAAGAGAAAAAATAAAGATTTTCGTACAGAAGAGTTTGTGTTAGAAACGTGGATGATCAGTGACATGCAGAGAATGTTATCTCGCAAACATGCGAAAACAAGGGTTACAAATGCATTTTGACAGTAATAGATATTTTCTCAAAGTCCTAGTAGACAAATAAAACAAAACAAAGAAATGAAACACGCAACTTTTCAAAAAAACTTTTTAAATAGCAAAAATATGAAAAATGCAGTTCGATGAAGGAAAATAATTTCACAATAGGAAAGTAAACACTTTGTATACTTTTCAGCATACCCAGAAAAAGCATCTGTAGATAAAAGGTATCAAAGGACTCTAAACACTTACTGTGAAAATGTGGACGTATTTCACTCAGAATGAAAATGGGCTTTACGTTTCACCAAATTTAATTGATGATTACACAACAATAATACATCAGTAGACATAACTCGAGATGAAGCAAACAAAGAAGAAAACAAATCAAATGTATTGCTCAGTCTATTACGTTGCATGATAACAGATACACTTGGAACACCTAAATTAAAAAATAGGTGAAAAAGGACTACCTGTTTTGTAAATTTAATTTATAATGTGTGCTTGATGTTCGTCCAAGACTGAGGGTTTCGGATAGAGATTTTACATACCTCTCTTTTGTCATTATTGCGATTGAGGTTGTGGAAAGAGATTTTACATACCTCACTTTTGTCATGTATTTATTCAGTTATTCTGTTGTTTACAAATTTGGACTGGAAGATAGATGATATATTGGGTATGTTCAACCAACATGACATAGCAACAAATAAGATCACATATAAAAAAGTTCAAACACAATTCAAGACCATGAAAATGAACGGTAAAAATATGTACATGACTTTATGGTTTTAACGATAGTTGTTCTTCAAATTGTTACGGATATCTATAATGCATATATTATTTTATAATAGAAGTTATATTTAAGTGATTTGGTTAATGACATTTTTTAAATTCTTTAATTCTGTGGCTGGCCTGTACTATAAAAAGAGTATATGTATGCATTATTTCTATTCATAATTCAAGGTGTAATTGCCAAATTCGCGTGAACATTACATTTCGGTCTAAATAGGCCACGAATGAGTTGGATGGAAGGCAGGAAAAATCACGTGATCTAGGGATTAGCAACATTTGAACCTGTCTCTATGGATTTAGGACGTACAATCGTGATGAAGAGTGCACCAAAGTCATGTGAACTTGATCCGATTCCGACGTCACTGCTGCTTGAGTGCTTAGATCCAATATTGCCTTCACTAACTGATGTTATTAATACCTCTCTCTCATCTGGAGAATTCCCATCATTTTACAAAACTGCCATTGTAAAGCCTCTGCTGAAGAAACCAACACTCGACCATAATGATTTAAACACTCAGCCACTCTCAATATTTTGATCACGTCCCATGAACGTCATCAGACGATGATATGCACGTGCTACATGATTTTGATCAAAATTCAAAAAAATATCTTCGGATGGTTCTTGATGTCCATTTATTCTTAAGGAAACCTCGGAAACATTAAGATGATCAAATATCATAATACTACGTAGTTGATTATTTACTCGTGCATTATTCTGTAATGCAATAAAAATATGCCGTGGTGCAGAAACACCTTGTTGTGATGCTATTTGCAACGTAAATAAACCATCAATATTACTCTGGATAGCATCTGTGGTCATTGTCAACCATGATAATGCTGATTTACCACCATGATCCATAAAAGAAATTAATCTTTTTTCCTCTTCGATAGATGGAGTCATCACCGGCATCCATAATGAAAGCTTGGTTAATACTACTTTACCATGAAGTGCAACAGTTGCAACAGGATCAGCACCAGCAACATGCCATATTGCATCATCGTCTGTAGCCTTTCGTACGAGTACAACCGTATGTTTAGCTCCGAAAATAACTTTTCTGACATTTCTGCAAAATCCAAATATGTGTGAAAGTGGAATTGCACATGAAAATCTCCTATTACCTTTCAACATTGATCGACGTACTGTAAACCCTAAATTAAAGTCTGAATTAATACCGTGCAGTAACGGAAATGCAGCACCGGGTCGGGCTATCATTCCGGCTGGTTGTGGATCGACTTCAGTATCCCGTGCCGTTTGTACCAAATTATGCTGTCTGTTGTCAGGGTGATCAGAAGTGTCCTTTACAAACATCATTGATGGACCAGCTGATCTTGAATAATCATCGCTGTATCGTGCTAGACCCAATATTGTTGTAGCAACATCAACGTCCTTCTGAATTGATTCAATATTTTTACCATCAATCATATAAGTGGCGCTGTCAAATAACGCCATAATACCATTATTAACAAAACTAAATCTGTCATTGGCTCCATATGCAGTATTATACATTTTTAAAATTTCACCTTCTATTTCAATAGCCTCAGCGGGTAAGAAATACCTACTTGTATCCTGAACCTGTAATTCAATTCGTCCACGCTGATCTGAAATTCGAGCGTCATAAGAATAATATTGATAATCACGCACAGACTCATCCTTGAGTACTGGTGCGTCCATGTCGAATGCTGGATCAGATATACGCTTAAACATCTTTATTATAATTATTATCGTCTAAAAAGAAGACCACTTCCTGCTATCAGACTAGCGGTTATATTTTTTTCTTTTTCTGACATTGGTACATCAGCCAACTCTGATAGCTTTTGATTAGCAACTTGATTTATTATTTTACTGACATTTGCAGGCATTACTTCAGTACTAGGTAATTTTACACGTTGAGGTTTTCGTCGTATTAATCGTGCTAGTCTATCTTTAATCGCTGAAAATGCTTTACTAGCAACATTACCCATAGCACCAATACCTTTTTCACGAACAACATCAATAGCTTTCATTCCCAGTTGCTTTGCGATCGGTATTGCTTTTGGGGCTATCCTTCTAAATAGACCCTGAACAACATCACCTAGTCCATCTCCGTAGGTTGTTTTGTATACTGGTAATCGTGAATTTATTACCCTGACCATGGTTGGTCCACGTTGAGTACTATGTACGATCATTTTATTATAGTAATTGTATTTAATTACGTACTCAGTCACTGTAGTAATCATCGGCAATTTCATTAATAAGAGACTGATAAACATTAACGTCCATGATACCGCCTGTAAATAATCGTCTGCAAATATCAGCAGCTTCATTAATTATTTCCCGTGAGTTATTTCCAGCTCGTTTTCCTCCGATGAGTATTTCTAGTCGTTCAACATCAGCAAGGACATTATTAGGACACGGAGTAAGATTACCTCCAGTAGAAAGACCTTTTCCTTTTTACTTCTTTTCAGATTCTAACTTTTCTTACAATCTTTCTATTTTATCTTTGTATTTTTGTATCATTTCACGCCATACTGGTAAATAACTAAATTTTCCTTCACTTATAGATTCGTCATATACTTTTCCTAATACTTTGATACGATCACGAGTACGTTTAATTGATTTTTCAATCCCTTCAGATTTACTTGATGCAACAGGAGATTGTAATTGTTGTTGTATTTGCTGAATATCTTTATCTATCTCTCTCTCAGTCATCTCTTTCTTTACAACTAATGCTCGTTCCCTTTCTTCTTCTTCTTCCTCTAATTGTCTTTTTGATTTTTCCTCCTCCGTTTTTAATAATGATGGTGATAATACTAATTGGGAATCTTGTTTACGTGGTGATGGTGGTAATGGTGGTGGTAATTCCAATGTTTCAGGATCTAATTGTGATTCCAATGTTTCAGGAGGAGGAGAATCTTGTGTTCTTTTTGTATATTTTCGTTTTGGTCTTGCTACTTCTTTTTGTTTTGCTGTTTCCTTCTCTAATTCGACATAATAATTAATGTTATCAATGTAATTTTGATATAATGGATCACTAGCTTTAGTTTGTTTAACATTCATACGTATGCGATATAATACTTTTCGCCACTGTTCACGGTTTTTAATATATTTAGCGTATTCAGGTTTCATTAATTTATCTCTTCGACCGAAAGTTTTCACAGCAAAATCAGCTAATTGTTGTGGATCTTTAATTTCATTAATTAATTTAATAGTATTTTCACTAAATTTATCTATAAGTTCAGCATTGCTCATTGTAAGAATCTTTTGTTTAGGAACTGGTGCTTTAGGTATTTGTTGTATTGGTTGAGCAGCAGCTATTTCAGTTGAAAGTCCACGTAAAATCCTTTTTGTCTGTTTTGTTCTTTCTGCTATTTTTCCAGTTGCTTCAGCAGTTTTTTCTAAAGCAGCAAGAAGACCTTTAGTAGTCTCTGTAATAGGTTTAAATAATTGTTTTGTATCCTCTTCAAATTCAATATGAGATTCCTGACGCTGTTGTAATTGTTGCTTGACAGATTTACGAAGGGGAATGTAATCCTCAAGCGTTTTTAATTTTTCTTTTGCTGACCTCGCAGAATAAGGTTCTCCGATATTAACCATTATTAATAATATTTATACTGGCTGTTTAATTCAAACAATAATCGAATGTGATTGATCTTCTTCTTGTTCTATTTCGAATTTTTCTAATTTTATTCCGCATTTGTCGCAATCTAATATAATAAATTTCAAACAATCAACTACAAATTGCTCGTTAGCTAATTCTCGTCTCAAACGACCTGTTGTGCGTAATTTATCGTCTATTCCTCTTTGTGATTCAAGATGAAGATACATTAAATCGCGGTGAGTCTGTGATGCTTTATCAGAATCCTGATTATATGTTTTATCCATGTTATAATAATGATCAAAATTTAATACATAGGATAGAATGATTATTTTGTAATTCTGATGCAGCAGCAGGCAGGGTGAGAAACGACAAAAATTAATTGACCCAGCGAGTAAACTAAACGCATTATAACATAAAAAATAAAAAGTCAAAAATAAAATAACAAAAATGAGCTAACTAAAACGATTTATTATCCGTTTTTTCAAACTCTAATGGTAATAATAAAGTTAGAAGGTTCGGTTTAGCGTTATTGACATTATTTTTTCAGCCCCCGTAGGAACCTTTAATTTATTAAAAACTTGCTCGAAACCAGTTTGTAGGGTTCACCCTGCCTGCTGCTTCACGAATCTATAATTGGACGGTAATGTATATTTATTCGCAAATTTTCGTTGTTGTAGTAATTCAAAATCGTATATAATTTTCTGAGGATCAAGATTATCAGATATTTTTATTCCGTCATGTTTTAATTTTTTAATAGCAGAAATAATATCATTAATGTTTTCGTAGTTCATTATATAATAAATATTTCTTTAAAATAAAAATAATCAGTCTCTGAATAATTCTGAATTAGATTATAAAATGTTCCTGTTTGTGAAATCTGAAAAAAAATATTCACAAAACATATAATTACAACACAACCCCATATGAGCTCCTAGATTGCCAAACAACATTCTAGCAAGCTCAGGGGCATTTGAAATATCCCCATGTGAACTCCTAGGTTGTCAAACAACATCCTAGAAAGCTCAGAGGATATTCGAAATTAGACGAAACACATTTATACAGACTCAACCCCCATGTGAACTCCCAGGTTGTCAAACAACATCCTAGAAAGTTCAGAGGGTGATCCGTAATTTTTATTAACGACACAAACACAACACATAAACTTATCCTAAACTTATCCTAATGAACATATGATTTGGAATTTGATTTTTTGCAGACAGCACAAACATAAACTTAACAACAAACATAAACTTAACAGCACAAACATAAACTTATCCAAACTTATCCTAAACTTATCCTAATGAACATATGATTGTATGATCATGATTATATATACATATGATTATGATCATGATTATATATACATATGATTGTATGATTATGATTATATTTTTGGACCGCACAAACATATGAATATATACAATGATGATGACGGGGAATCCTCGAAATCCACAACAGATTTTGTACATTCTGCCCCCATACACAAACCCCGGGGAGTGCAAAAGTACACCCACCACGTGGTGGTATGGTGGGAGAGTGTATTTTGTCTGTTATGGCTTTGATTCCCCTGACCCCCCAATTATAAATAGCATCTGTCGCCGAATGCAAGATAATATATCTTTAGCATTTTTGGAGACTCGAACACACAGCGAGTCTACAAAAGTTGATCTGCGTGCAAACGCCTTAACACCTCGGCCACCGCATCTCTTATGAATATATAGTTAAATTGAAATATATAACTATTCGCACTGTCTCACATGTGATTACTCTGGACTTGTATTTACTAATAGAATAAAATCAGTTATTGTAGAACTGTAGCGTGAATTTACTTCAATTTTTCAAACATAATTCATAAAATAATCGCAGATTACATTTTCTGTATGAGTTATCGTTAGTTAGGTCAAAATACATGGGTTCTAAGAGCTAAAAATAACTTTGATTTGTAATTCAACGCACTTGTATAAACCGACGTGAATTTAAGGTTATCAGAGTCAAAAGATGCATCAATATCCCTCTCTGTTACAAATTGCTGCTTCACTAACAGCTAATTGCTTACAGAGAACAAATAAATCACTAAATAATTAACGAAAACAAAATATCTTCGTCGTCTGTAAATCAAACGTAGCAGTAAGGGAGATAATCGTTTAATTTGCTCTGCAGAGAGAGAGAGAGTAGAGTTATCTCGCTTTATTACCTGTGCAATTACCTCAGACATGAAAAAATCAGTAAAAAAATAACTGCTCTATCTGCGTTTGAGAGGAAGTGTACATTTTCTATAATAAATGTATAGCTTCCGTAATTGTAGATAGAGGTTGCAGATTAACAAAATAACTATTTTATCTTTGATTTTATGTCGGAGAAAATAGAAGTATTTTATTTTATTACTCAAATATATTGTTATAAAAAATAAATAAATTTCAGAATCATTATTTTTTTTTTCCTCTTAATTATAATATTTACTCAGACGTTCTATGAGCGTATATACAAATTAAGATTTAATGTTTCTCCTCTTAAATCAAGAATGTTTCCTGATTGATCGGTGAGTTTGAAATTTATTCTTGACAATAATGGATTATGTACACGTAGATAAACTTGATTAATTGGCTCCGATACAATTAAAAAACCGGGGGGTGCTTGAATACTGAATGAATATAACATATATCCTTGCTGGACCTGGTTAGACTTTGAAAGATCTACTTGATAACTACTATCAACTGCATCGCATATTAGATTGACTGCGATTGTTGATGTTATATTAACAATATCAGGTGAGATATGGCGACCTCCACCATATGGATCATTATTATATTTAAGAACGGATGGTGGCGGGATTAATTTTCTCCATGAATCACATATTCTTTTCAAGTGTTCATCAATAAGATCATTAACTGATTTCTTTAGCTCTTCAGAGCTAAATCCCGGAATTATAAATGTTGGTAGCTGTTCTTCTGTAATTCCATAATGTTTAAGAAATACTGTTGTAAATAAACGTTTATAACTTACACGCTGAATTGGGCCGTCTTCATTAACTAAGTAAGTACTAAAAAATCTATCTGCCGGTGCGTTTAGTGTTTTTTCTCTGTAAACGATAGACTTATTTGTATATTCTAAGTCTGATGCAACTTGATTCAGATGTTGTATTGTTTCAATTATTTGATTTTTTAAATCATCGTCATAAAAAGTGTTGATGCTGGAAAATAAATTTCTTAGATCATTCAGTACACGGTCATGTTCAGATTTAATTGGTCTTGATTTTGAGTTAATTTCTTCAACGTTAATTGTTGATATTCTTGTGGTACTTTTCCTACCTTGAATGAAATCTATAAAATGAGTATAATGTGTATAACCACGATAAGCATCCAGATTCTCTATAAATGGATAAGTTTTTCGATATTCTGGAAGTTTTATAAATATTTTTTTTATCCGTGACGAAATCAGATCGTTGTGGTTCTGGTGGTCCTTGATAAACTGATGCAACTTCAGGCCAACTTAATACTGATCTGATCGAACTTTGATAAATATCTACAGCATAATCAGGAGAATTTATTTCAATCACCGCTGATAAGCAGTAATTGCTATTTTTGATTCTTTTCCTCTGATGGATTTAATCCTGCCTTGGAATTCATCATTGATTTGTTCTATTTGATAACTGCCCGTTGGAATGCTAACTACTTGCCAATCGGGAGTTCCATCAGGCTTATTCTTATTTGCAAATACTAATGAATTATTTGGCTGTAGTCCACCAAATGGTTTTGATCTAGTATTTGGCCAGCTATAATAAACTCGTAATTGTGCTAGGGCTATTTCTTTTGCAGGAATTGCGGTTGGAAAGTTAACGCTAAACTCAGGATTGGTCGAACTTAATAATATCATAGTAGTTTTTGACGGTGCTGTATTAATGACGATCTGTTGAAGTAATTCTCTCGACGCTGTCAAGGGCGCTGACATTATTATTATTGTTATTGTTTAATTCTCCATTTTTTCGCCTTGGCTATTGTGAGTGACAAGGTCACTAGAATCGCTAGCGATTCTGAATGCTTCATCGTAGCTTTTAATTATCGTTGCGAACTCCTCATCAGATATTTTACCATCGCTGAGGTACAACGAAATATACTAGGATAATTTAGAATAGGCTGATGTTGCTGTGTGTAATTTTATTATATACTCGCGTAATTTATCATTTGTACATGTAACTATCTTTTTAGCTATAATACTGAGAATACCTGCGATAGTCGTTGAAGTTGAAACGATAATTGTTATAACTGCAGGCGCTGTCATTGTTATCGTTGATAATAATAATCCGGCTCCAGCAATAATAGCAGAAACTGAGTAAACAACTATATCAATGACAACCATACGTCTGCGATATTTTTCTACTTTTACTGTATAATCGTCGATGATATTTTTTAATTCAATCTGACACTTACATATTTGATTGTATCTGTGACGTTGAACGTCGATGTAGGACTGGGGTCCTTGGTTTTGATTCATTATACAATGACGTTAAGTAATTAATTAAGGAGTTTCAGCTACGAATTCCAGACACCACCAGTAACGTCTCGGCGGCATTTCCGCTGACGTCAACGTAAATGTTTCTTTGATGATCTTATTTAACATCACCAGCAGAGGATTATGATATATATTCAGTGATGATGAAGTGGCCGCAGTAATTTCCAAACCGTACATGGACAGCCTGTATAACCCAGTTACTTCTGCGGTATGTTCGAGAGTGTTATTTTGTGGTGTCCATGTTGATGATTCCGATGCTACTGTGTACATGATATTTTTTAATTTGTCCGTGTGGAATTTTAGTCAGATTAGTTTTTTTAACAATATTAGGTATTCCACTGACAATGTCGTTGAGTTTCGTGTTAGCGTCGGAGAGTTTTATGTCAACGGTTGGTTGTTCCCCCAAAAATTCTTTAATGGTTCTGTTTATGTTTCTACGAAAATTTAAAAACGTTTCTACATGTCTAGAAAAAGTATTATTGAGTGTAGTCATTTCGTCATTGATTGTTTTTAGCGAAGTTGTCATAGGAATTTCCTTATCACCGAAGTATTTTTTGTTGCAGCATCAAAATCATATTCTGGTGTTCTAAGATTATTAATACCATTATTATTCATATTGAGAAATGCACGCATTATACCGCCGTTTACTGATATGTACTTAGATTCTTGATCATCGACATATTTTTTTGTTGCGGCGTCTGTATCTGCGGCTGAGTTTCCAAGGTCTATAATTTTATTTTGATTCTTGATAATGTGACCCGTGAATGAATCACCAGCTTTCTTGATATAATCGTTGACTGACTTACCGGAATCTTGTATTTTACCTTGATCAGTAAAAGTAACGATATTATTAACAATCGCATTAGGAATTCGTATGAGTACATCTGGCAGTTGTATATTACTTGTCTTTAATCGTCCTTGTTTATCCTGAAAAATAACGACTTCATTTTGATCCACACTTGTAATGTTTAATAAATCATCGATTTCATTTCTGAGCTGGTCAAGAGTTGCATATTTAGATAAATCAGCTTGCTGCTGAGCTTTACCACTAGAAGATCTTCCGTAAACATCTACCATTATATTTACTAATGTCTGTTTAAATGTGATAACGTAGTATATTCATGCACGGCTTTATGAAGTGGTTTTGTTGATTTTGATACATCATCAAGTACAGCGAGTACTTCACGACCACATATTGGCGGATCAGTTAATGTTTGTGTTGGTAATGTTGAATACCAGATTGGAGTACTTTGCATGCCGCTAACATATTCTAAAAATTCTTTTGGTGGTGCTAGTCTATATGAATCAAAATAAATAATTCCACGTGGATCAATTGCATATCCAACCCAATGAGTGCCACGACCAGAGTTTTTATCGAGATTAATAATACCAGTTTCAATATTGTTTGGTTCTTTTGGTAATTGATCAAGCATAAAAACGCCTCTGAAGTTTTTTATTTTTAATTTTTTAGCAGCATCAAGTAAATCAAAATTGGACATGGGCAGAATCAATGAACTGTCCCGGGAAGTCTTAGACCCTTTCCGTACCATGAATATGGGGTTCCTGGCAATCTTAGACCCTTCCCCTTTTATTTTGTAAGATTTTATTCCCTGACCCGTTGCTTTCTTTAATGCCATTCCAGCAGCGGTTCCAACAGCGCCTAATGCAGCTGCTTTTACAACAGCTGGGGCTGCAGCGGCTATTAATGCTGGTATAGCTGCAAGAAGTGGAAAAATTCCGCCAGATTTAACAATATCTTTGATAGCGCCCGCAGAAAGATTAAGTTTTATACCTTTATTTGATCTTTTGGCTTCATTGACGTTTCTGAACTGATGCTCTGTTAACGATAATTTATTTTCACCACTCATCTGTTCTCTTTTTAGCGACATTTTTAATCCACAGTTATTTTTTATGCTGATTGTAGCCTTTTAATCTGACCAGGAGTCAGACTAACACTAACGTGATTATATGACATTATAATATTATGAGCGATCTAATTACATGTTTTCTACTGGAGCATCAACGACTCTCATGCGACCACCAACACCTTCAAGTAACATTGATTTATCGCTGAGTATAACAGCGATTGCTCTGTAATTGGCAATAATTCCTATTGTCGCATGAGCTCGAAAATGTATATCAACTACTGATTGTCTGGTTAAATCTAAATGTTCTAGTGAAAAGTAATAAATCGGATATAAGGTTGTAAAATCTAACTGTGATATTTGTAAACCAGTATCAATGTTTTGATCACGCCCCATAAACGACATAAGACGATGATATGCACGTGCTACATGATTTTAATCGAAAATCAGTAATATATCCTCGGATGGTTCTTGATGTCCATTTATCCTTAATGAAACCTCAGAAACACCGAAGTTTGTCAAACATCATCAAACTTCGTATTTGATTGTTTACTCGTTCAGTATTTTGAAATGCAATAAATATGTGTCTTGGTGCAGAAACACCTTGCTGCGACGTTATGTGCCATGTAAATAAACCATTAATATTACTCTGGATAGAATCTGTGGTCATCGTTAACCATGATAACATTGATTTGCCACCTTGACTCATAAAAGATAGTAACCGATCTTCTTCAGATATTGATGGAGTCATCACTGGCAATCACAGTGAAAGCTTCGTAAGAATTACTTTACCATGAAGTGCTACAGTTGCGGCTGGATCAGCTCCTTCAACATGCCAGATTGCATCATCGTCTGTAGCCTTTCATACAAGTACAACTGTATGTTTAGCTCCGAAAATCACTTTTCTAACATTTCTACAAAATCCAACGATATGTAATAGTGGAATTGCACAAGAAAACATTATTCTATTTCCTCGTAACATTGACCGACGTGTTGTAAATCCTAAGTTAAAATTTTGCTTAATACTGTGCAGTAAAGGAAATGCATCAGCAGGCCGGGCTATCATTCCATCTGGTTGTGGATCGGATGCAGCATTCCGCGGCGTTTGTACTAAATTATGCTGTCTGCTTTATTGATAATCAGTTGTATCCTTTGCAAACATCATTGATGGACCAGCTGATCTTGAGTAATCTTCGCTGTATCTTGCAAGACCAAGTATTGTTATGGCAACATCGACATCTTTCTGAATTGATTCAATATTTTTCCGTCAATCATGTATATAGCGCTATCAAACAATGACATGATGCCATTAGTAAGAAAACCAACTCTATCATTATCTGCATATTCAGTATTATCTGATTTTTAAATTTCACCTTCTTCTTCAATAAATGCTTCAGCGGGTAAGAAATACCTACTTGTATCTTGAACTTGAAGTTCAATTCTTCCACGATGATCTGGAATTCGTGCATCATAAGAATAATATTGATAATCACGCACAGACTCATCCTTGAGTACGGGTGCGTCCATGTCAAATGCGGGATCAGATACACGTTTGAACCTCTTTATTATATTTGCTATCGTCTAAAACGAAGACCACTTCCTGCTATCAGACTAGCGGTTATGTTTTTATCTTTTTTTGACATTGGTACACTAGCCAACTCTGCTAGTTTTTGATTAGCAGCTTGATTTATTATTTTACTAATATTTGCGAGCATCACTTCAGTGCTAGGTAATTTTACTGGCTGAGGTTTTTGTCGCATTAATCGTGCTAGTCTATCTTTGATTGCTGAGAATGCTTTGCTAGCAACATCACCAACAGCACCAATACCTTTTTCACGAACAACATCAATAGCTTTCATTCCCAGTTGCTTTGCAATCGGTATTGCTTTTGGGGCTATCCTTCTAAATAGACCTTGAACAACATCACCTAGTCCATCTCCGTAGGTCGTTTTGTATATTGGTAATCGTGAATTTATTACTCTGACCATAGTCGGTCCACGTTGAGTATTATATACGATCATTTTATTATAGTAACTGTATCTAATTATATTTAATCACTGTGGTAGTCATCGGCGATTTCATTAATGAGAGACCGATACACATTAATATCCATGATACCGCCTGTAAATAATCGTTTACAAATATCAGCTGCTTCATTAATTATTTCTGGTGAATTATTACCAGCTCGTTTTCCTCCAATGAGTATTTCTAGTCGTTCAACGTCGGAGAGAAAGCTGTTTGGACAATTAATAAAACCGCTTCCTTGAGTAGTAAGGCCACTTCCAAAATAAGGTTCCGCAAACAATTTTAAATCTTCTAATTCTTCCTTTTCTTCCTCCCTTCTCAATTCTTCTATATTTTCCTTTATTTTTTTTTATTTCCTCCTCTAATTCTACCTCCTCTTTTGAATACATAGCTAAACGTGGGTAAACCCCCCCCCCCTTTCATATGATTCTTTATCTCTCTTTCGTCTTAAATCTTGAAACAATGATCGTTTTTTAAGTAATTCTTCATATCTTTTTCGTAATTCAGTAATAGATGTAACCGGTTTTTCTGGCGGTGCAGGAGTTATTTCTTCACGTGGTGGTGATGGTGATGGTTGTAATGGTGGTGGTAATTCCAGTGTTGTTTGAGGAGCTGGCTGTGCTCTTTTTGTATATTTTCGTTTTGGTCTTGCTGCTGCTTCTTGTTTTGCTTTTTTTCTTTCTTGTTTTTCTTGTCTTTTCTGTTCTTCAATTTGTTTTCTTTCTTCTCTTCTTGATTGGATTAAATTATCAATTTCATTAACATAAATTTTATATAATGAATCATCAGCTCTAATTTGTTCAACATTAAAACGTATACGATATAATACTTTTTGCCACTGTTCACGAGTTTTAATATCCTTAGCGTATTCAGGTTTCATTAATTTATTTCTTCGACCAAAACTATCCACAGCGAACTCAGATAATTGTTGCATGTTTTTAATGTCATTCTTAATTGCTTTAACAGTATCTTCATTAAATTTATTTAACAGTTCAACATTACTACTTATTGCAAGACTCTTTTGTTTAGGAGCTGGTGGTGGTGCTTCAGCGCCTTCAGGTTGAGCAGCAGCAGCTATATCAGCTGGAAGTCCACGTAAAATCCTTTTTGTTTGTTTTGTCCTTTCTGCTATTTTTCCAGTTGCTTCAGCGGTCTTCTCTAAAGCAGGAAGTAGACCTTTAGTTGTTTCTGTGATAGGTTTGAATAATTGTTTTGTATCCTCTACAAATTCAACTTGAGATTCTTGACGTGATTGTAGTTGTTGCTTGACAGAATCACGGACAGGTAAATATTTTTTAATTGCCTCTAGTCGCTCTCGAGCTAATCTAGCTGAGTGTGGTTCTCCAATATTCATTACTGATAATATTTATAATGGCTGTTTAATTTATAGCAGCAGGGAAGGTGAACGACAAAAATTGAGTGACCCAGCGAGTAAACGAGTCGAATAAAAGTTTGAAAAAAAATACGTCAACGATGGAATAACAAAAATGAGCTAACCCAAACGATTTATTATCCGTTTTCAACTGTATGGAAATAATCTCGGTTAGAGACTTCAGTTTAACGTTATTGACCTTGTTTTTTCAGCCTCTGTAGGAACCTTTATTTTTCGTAAATAAGGTCTCCAGCAAATGGTCTGTTCACCTTCCCTGCTGCTACGGATCATGCATAAGCGCTGTGACAGTTGTATGTTTTAATTATCAACTGCTTGCTTCTGTTAGCAAGATTCCAGAATATATGTTTGATAATATATTTGGTTAGGTGACCTATTATGGCCTTCGAATAATAATAATAAAAGTCATCTTTAAAAAAGACAAATTGTTTTTGTGTCTTTATCTTACGTAACTGACAAGAAAGATACGACAGTATTACTACTTTTTAATCACTAACTGAATTCTGTAGTTTAATTTACCCCTTTTCACGTGTTGTGTGCCAGATTAATTTATTGTAAAGGTTTTTTGTGAAAAATGCTAATTAATCTTGCAAAAAGTGGGCAATTTGTCATTTATTAATTATATTCACTTAATTGCGAACAGAATAAGCATTAGTTCTCATTTTCGCTGACACTTTACTTAGACAAAATGACCGGTGGATAGGCATAAAGCAGTACTACTACATATTATTTCAGACGATGTCATTTACAGTTAAATTGGTAAAACTTTCTATTGTTACGACCCTGTAGTTAAATTACATGTGTGTTAAAATTTAAATTCTTCTAATTCTTTGTTTCATTTTTATTTTATTTTTACATCATTAAATGTAATTATTATTATGATGATTATGTTTGCATGGGTCTAATAGTTTGTTAGAAACATCGTATTTATTTAAAACGTAAAAGTGACTCGTGTAAGCACGAGCTTTGTATGATAGTAAATTCGTCGTAAGTAAACATTCAGCAGTAGCTATGTAAATGATTGGCTGATACTTGTTTAGGCTTTCGTAATGTCCAGATGGATTGCGAAATCACACGTGTTCTTCATGCGTGTGTGTACATGAAACGACATATTAGTTTCTTTTATATGCTTAGTTATCTGTAAGAAAGTCGTAGTCGTAATCGTAGTCAGTCGTAGTTCAGAGTCACATCATAACATCTTACAGAGTTTATAATACCTTAAGAAAGGTATTTCTGTGCTGCAAAGAGTTGCGCATTCGTACGAGGAACAACATGTGTGTTGTTAGTGATGGTAGCTGTATTTCATCTACTTTCTAAATAATTATTTTCCCTGAAGAACAACCCTACTGGCTTTGGACAAAGACATTTGTTGAAATTATTTCTAAATTGGAGCAGAACAATACAAATTGTGATTCACAGTGAAAATTTTGGACATTTTGTGTTAGCCTTCGTCTGACGTCATCATCCGCCATCTTGGATCGGAACTGAGATTCAGACTGTATCAATTTAGAACTGTTTGTTCACAGGGCTTACGTGTTTTCACAAATTTTAGAACACATTTTTGGATCTTCTTCGTAAATCGTAAGTCTTGTTTCACCAATTTACCTTTTCACCGTGTTTTCTATGGAAATAAATTATTTTTGTTAAAATTTACAAAGCTTGTTGTAGTCACTCTTTCTTTGTGTTGAACGAGCCGATACGTAACACTATGTTTAAATAAAATCTTCCACAAATACAGCAAAATGCTTCAGTCCTCTTCTTCAGTCTCGCTGTGGTGAGGGTAGGTATCACATCATTCTTCATATGCTTCACAAGGACACTGCTCTATACGGCAAATGTTACTGACACGATGTGCAGATTTAGTGTTTACTGCACTCATTTCTTCCTTTACATGCGCATATTATATAATCAAGGATGTTGGATACCATTGAACATTGACATCATAAAAAGGAAGAAGACAAGGGTTGTCTAGCCTCCATCTATGATCCAATGGTGAAACAAGATTTTGAATTGCCAGATAAGGATTGCTCCAATCTTTGTCTACCGTGCCCCTAATTTTGCACGCTGCCAAGTAAAAGGTGGCTTCTAATAGCGGAAGCTTGGATTCTTGTGTGTAGCCAGCTTTACTCTCAATTCATTGAGTCTTTCGAGTCCTCTTTTGATCTTACAAATATATCTATACAGAGTAATCACAAATTTATTTGTAATGGCTCATTCTTCAGTATCACGAATAACTGTAGAAAAATCATTAAAATTCTCAGCCACGTTCGTCAATGTTTTCAGAGAACAGCCATGAAAAAGAATAAAATCTGAGTTCAGAGTTTATATCGGGGAATCAAATATGACAATTTTGATGTAAAAAAAAAACATAATATAATACATTTTTAAGTAGCTCACCTCCACAAAGCTTTTTGTAGTCTCCAGTAGCCATTGTAAACATTAATTATTATGCAGAAAAATAAATTCATTAGAAATTTCAATGAATGGTGACCCCCTTTACAGGGTAAATGACATATAAAACAATAGAAATATATATGTTTCTATGATATCAAAATAGATGTAATATAATGAATTTGCACAAACCAGATATTATTGGTTTGTTTTCTTTTAGTATCATTGTTCTTAAAATGTTTCGAAAGTTATTGTAATTGTTTGCCCCTAGATAGCCGATTTTACTGGGTGAAGGTCACAGGCTTCGATTAACACTGGGTGACAGCAGGTATGACCACTGTTTGAAGCATAGTGCATGCATCTGTAATTACCTCGCATATCCACTACAGCCGAGGCCTCACGTGAAATGCATAGAGACCACACATTCCTGTTCACGTTTACAATACGCAGTTGACCTGTTGGGGATAACGTATCACATTTCAATACACAGTCAACCTGTTAAGATAACATCAGTGCACAGTTAACCTGTTTAGGATAATGTATCACATTAAAGTACTGCCTTACCTATTGAGGATAATATATCACAATATTTAAAGTATAGTCATTATCATGGAAAGTATACCATAAAGTCCTAATTTCAACTGTACAGGTCAGAAAAGGCTTTCTTTGTAGGTTAGGATGTATATAGCACAGAAAGATTTATGTAGTCATCAGCAAAATACAAATACTTTACATATATTGGTAATTCATAACATGTAGGTCATTATGACCCCTTTTTTACTTACCAAGGTGCATTCCAAGTTTTATAATTCCAAGTAGGATGGTATTCATACTGTATGCTAGAAATCATGTACTATGTGCTAAAGGCAAAATTTGAACCAGAGTCAGTACAAAATATGGGTCACAAAGATCTTCTTGGTTTTTTTGCTAGGATGTGGTATTAACAGAAAGATTTCACGATCCTAAATAAGATAGTTTGTACACAATGTGCAAAAATGGAAATGTGGTTGTGAGATAAATGTAAAACTGAACATAAGCCAGTAAAATGTGAAAATGTAGGTCACGGTGATCTTTTTTATCGAGGTGTGGCACTAATAGAGAGATATACAATCATCTTGTTCTTTTTTGTAATGAGTGTGATATTGTCATCAAGATGCATCCCCTCAACAAGTTTAAAGTTTCTATACATAGCAGTATACAAAAAAAAAATGTGGCCATAGAACAGATGTAAAAATGTAGCTCACAGTGACCTTTTGTTGCAAGGTTATGGTACAAATAGAAATTGATACAGTCATTAGTTTGATGATCCTAGCATGAACAGCACCTCAGAAATGAACTTATTTTACACAGTTTAACTTATGTCCGTAGATAGTGAAATACATATCAAAATGATCAACATTTTGTGAGCACTTATCAGAATGAATACCTTCACCAAAATTCAAGATTTCAGGTAAATCAGAACGTATGTATGAAGTGTTAAAAAGAAAACTCTGAACAAGCTGCAAAAAATATTACGAAATACGAACTAATAATGTTCATACATGCACGAATTTAACGTCCTTTGCACCTCCCTTTGTGGTACGTGCTATGACACTCACTCCAAACTGTTGCCTAGGACCGAGGTCCAAGGAAGAAAGAATGGGGTAGTGAAGCTGCATATAAAGATATTCTTTCATATGTGTGGACACCGGTGCCGGAGTAGTCCAATACGTCTATCCGACATTTTAGAGGCAAGATATAAAAAAAAAGTCAAAGACGACCACACAGTCAACAAGAAAGAATTTAAAAATATTGAAAATACTCCTGAAACAGATTATACTGACCGAGTTTGCAAACGAATTTCTGCCACTAATTTGTTTGACCTTGAATATCGTCACGGTGTAGACAATAATCATGTGTTGGGATACGTAGCTTAATGAAACTTCTGTTTGCTAGGTCTTTCTTTGTTTCCAAAAATAACTGATATGAGCTGATCTAATTTGTTGTCAAAAACTGTGTTTAAGAAACACGCATGTTCTTGAGACTAACTGTAAATATGATGATGTTCGTCCTTCGGTCTCGAAGACGACCATGACTTCAGATCAGGGCTGGTCTGTGAGTGTGCAGGTGGCTGGTGAGGCCAATCTGCGCTCTGAAGAGTCTAGGGCAATGAGGACAGGGAATTGCAGGGGGCTCGATGGACTGAAGGTCGGCGCTGGCTCTGCTCTTCCTCTGCCGGCGTCTCTGCTTGGCCTCGTTGATCCGGTGCTCTTCAAATGCAGCTGCGCCTGAGTTGATGTGGTGACACCAGGCAGCGCGGTCTTCGGCAAGCTGCTCCCAGCTGTCTGGGTCAATGCCACAGGACTTCATGGAGGCTTTGAGCGTGTCCTTGAACCG
>JAECUM010003829.1:0-70954 GCA_016617855.1 Megalonaias nervosa
AAGATTCGGGCGAGAATCCATGAAAAGACGAGCGTAGAGTATTTTCGCTTGTGTTAAATGACGATGTTTATGGCCTCTGGACCTATGAATGATGATTGAAATTAAGTCAAACCGACCAAAGAGAGAGAGAGAGAGAGAGAGAGAGAGAGAGAGAGAGAGAGAGAGAGAGAGAGAGAGAGAGAGAGAGGATTGTAAAGCAAAGCAGAAATTTAACTTACATCAACTGCATAAACATTAAAATATTTTAATTACTTCTTGTTGGTTCTTCATTTCGCTTAGTTTCTATGCCACACTAATTTCCATGCGCCGGTACGTGAATGGCTGAGCGTTCACTGTGTTCAAGAAGCTAACGACGTATTTGTAGTGCTCTACTTTCTTCATTAAAACATCACTCATGTTTAAATATACAAGTGAGTCTTATATTGATTTAATAATTGTGAATGGAAATGAACACTCAATAAAAAGTAGAAAACAATCAACTTATCAATGTGTAAAGACGATTTCGAATAGCCACAAAAGGCATAGAACTACATTTTGAAGGGACACACTCGGCAGGGATGTGAGGAGTTTTTCGCTCGGTCAATACACAGTTGCCTGTAGTCAATCTTAACTCCTTTCAAAGGTCAAGCCTTGTTTCCTCGTGTCAACATCCACCATTAATTTTTTTATAAAGCTGGATTAAGTTCATCTTCGTTAGCCAAAGTTTGATATGTTAACCTTTCTACGCCTTGGAGGATCGATTACATACTTCAGTGCTATGGGTCTGTAAATTTCATTGGATGTTGTGGAAAGCCACCACATCCAATGAAAATCACTTTGTTCAATATTCTTCTATGATCGAGACAAAGGGTGTACACAACTGGAATGGACTCATAAATGAACAATTTTTCACTGCCTGTCCATGTTTGTACAAAAAACATCCTTCCCCTCCAATAAACCTGTAATAGATTCTCTCTGGTACGTAGTCATACGATCCATGTTAAGCTTACAAAGTATCCTTTGAAGTCAATTGTCTCACCATTTTCGGCCGACGTACAATGCTCCGCTGTAACACGCTATTGGATGTCACTAGCACAAAGCACTGAAATATCTGATAGATTCGCCAGGGTGTAGATAGGTTAACATATCAGAACCTTAGCCAGCTAAGATGGCTTAACGTCTTGGTTCACTTAACCAGTGACCATTCACCATTTTATTTATTTTATTTTTTGGGAAGAAACCTGCCCAATCAAGATGCCATCATACGTCATTCTTAGTTTCTGTAAAAGCTAGCCCAAAGGTTTGTGTCACTTAAACACTTTTTAAAGATTTGAAAACATATTCTAAAATGTCTGGCTCAATATGTTTTTCTTCTTTGTTTTCAAAAACATATGTCGGGATGATTACTAATTGAAAAATATTGAAGTAAAAAGATCGCTCACTTCCACTCTCAAAACTTGTAAACTTGCCCGAGACCATCCATCAATTTTCTTTTCTAAAAGCTGGCTCACTTCCATTTTCATTTTGTTTTCTTGATTTTTTTAATATATTTTTTTTAAAGATTTCTCAGAACCATTTACTGCTTTTAAAAATTTAGGAAAAAGCTGGCTATCCATCATACGTACCTCCACCAATGTTTGTTCTTGTTGTTAAAATAAAAACGCATAAAAAACTCCAAAGAAACTTGTCTAATGATCCTTGCTCAATTAACCAGCGCAAACCGGTTAAAGGAGACAGTCTTATTTAAGTAGCATAAACGCATGAACTAAGCCTTAATTAAATGGTATTAACACATGAACTAAGTCTTAATTAAATGGTATTAACACATGAAATAAATCCTAATTAAATGGTATTAACACATGAACTATGTCTTAATTAAATGGTATTAACACATGAAATAAGTCTTAATTAACTGGTATTACACATGAAGTAGGTCAACTTAAATGGTATAACTCGTGAAATAAGTCTTATTTAAATGGTATAAACACATGAACAAAGTATTATTTAAGTGATATAAACGCATGAACTATGTATTATTTAAATAGTATAAACACATGAAATAGGTCTTATTTAAATGGCATAAACACAAGAAATAAGTCTTATTTAAGTGATATATACGAATGAACTAAGTCTTATTTGAATGGTATAAACGCATGAAATAAGTCTTATTGAAATGGTATAAACTCATGAAATAAGTTTTATTTAAATGGTATAAACGCATGAAATAAGTCTTTTTTAAATGGTATAAACGCATGAAATAAGTCTTATTAAAATGGTCTAAACACATAACTTAGTTTTATTTAAATGATGTACGACGTGAACTATGTATCCACTGTCAAGTGAAAAGGTGACAATAATGGTTTCGAATAAGACAGCGAATCGAAAAAGAAAAAACTCACAAGTTGGTAAGGCACTTGTTGATTTGGCAGTTATCTTCTAACAAAGTATCTAAGTGTTACATTCGGGTTAAAAGGATACACAAACACCATGTAAGGGTCCTACAGCTTCATGCAAAATAAAGCTGTAATCTACACACCAAGAAACCAAAGTAGTGTTGCTGACAGTACCAAGACCAGCCACATAATTGCCTGCTTGCCCACTCTGCTCTTCTTGCAGTAAGGGTTAGAGATAGGTAATTTTAATTATTTTAATATTTGGGACTTTTTCAAGGTCATGAATTGGCCCAGGCTCAGATAGCCATGGGAAGTTAATCAACAGAACCCTGCCTGTTGACAGTCTCTGGTATCTAATATCCAGAAAGCTGGGATTAATTATTCTGACCAGCTGTCACTACTAAAACAGCTAGAATCTGATATGCACTAAGAGTGAAATTATGCTGGTAACACTAAGGATACATGTTAGGGAATTGAGTGAATGTATAATCTTGACAGTTAAAATTCGCCGAGTGGTCTAAAGCGCTCACTGTTACGGATCACTGCCATCTCACCTCTGTCTGCGTGGGTTCGAGTCTCGGATTCGGCCATTGTGGGTATGTGAGAAAGCTTGCCAGTAGCTTCTCGTGGGTCGGTGTTTCTTCTTGGGTTGAGGCAAACAGTTATCGATTTGGAGGCTGCAATGTCAGTGGTCAAGCTTACAGAAGGTAGCATTCTGTTTTTATTATTCCGACGGGAAGTACAATGACATAATCATTTTATACAAAAACGTTATAAATGGTGGTATTGTGACGCATGTACAGCTGCGCTTCGGATCCCTCATCAGTTTACATACATTAATTGAAGCTCTCCACCATTTGCTTTTATGAACGTTCGCAAATTGCTTGCATCTGGGGTAACGAAGACAACTATTACTTGTGTGGTCTTAAAGGTAACCGACATTAAGCGAGCACCTTCAAAGGTTAAACTTTTAAGGACTTTACATCCTGTGTATGAAATGTATATTTATGTTGTATTGTTTTGTTGGCTTTTTCATTGATTATATTTTATGTATATATGTATATCTGCATTTTGTGCTTGATCTTTGTATAAAATCAAGTTAATGGTGTACCTGACCAGTGACAGTTATTTTGTAAACAACATGATAAAAAGCTAATATTTCTATATGAGTACATATTAAATATTGAGATTATTATTAATGGAATTAAACCTGTTTACTTCTATCTGACTGTATGGTATTAAGTTTTCACTCGGAAATTCCTAAACTTGTTGACAATTTTAAATGTTTCAGAGAGGAGACTGACCTACATCCTGGCTCTTCTGTGTCTTAGTTTTTATATAATTTTGTTTACTTGAAAAATTATTAATTCTTTCGTTAACATCTAAAGCAAAATCAGTCTTAATGTTGTGTCCAGTTTTTAATTTCGGTGGATTGATTTATTCAAATTATTCACTGGAAATACAAAGTGCTCAATTATATTCTTGGAAAAAACAAAAAATTTGGAATTAGGGAATTCAGACAAGGACATTTTGGATTATGTTATTGTGATGCATCAAATGACTGTTAACACGTCGCCACATTACAAACCAATGGTACATTAGCATGTTCTAGACCACATACACATCAACACATTATATATTTGCATTTATTTGGAATACCACTGGAATTCAATTTGAACTTCATTCATTTGAACTTGTGATTTAATTTACAATACTACAAGTTCATTTTTAATTTTCACTTTGTATTCTAGGAAATAAACTATTTGTTGAATTTTACAAAACTTGTTTTCGCTATTTTCTGTTACTTAGCATAAGACAAGAAGAAATGATCCTCAATATAGCAAACCAACTGTTTTCAGAGGCTACTTGTCTCGCTTCCCAAATTTGGCTCCTTAAGTTTAGTTTGACTCTATGAATCTATACACAAGTAGATACAGTATGGGAACCATAAAATTTACTCTTTATAATACATAGAACAAAGTCAAAATACTTGTAAATGCAGCACATCAACACTATCACTGCAGCGGATAAAGACAATATCAGTTTGTACCTGGCGTGTTAATGTTTATTAAATAAAACGAACCTAAATAATATATGTTTCGGAAACATCTTATTTCAGCTTAAAATAAATGAGGTCAAATTTTTGAGGTGCATGGCCGTCATGTAAACAGCAATGTGTGGTCTGATGTACGACTCGTGAATTCAGTTTGGAACTTAATGAGGTTGAGAAGATCGTTGGTGCATTTGACTAAATTCTACTTACATTTTATACACACTCTAATGAAACACTTTATACACACTCTAATGAAACAAACTCAAGAATATTAATCCTAGTACAAACCATTCCGTCAATAAGCGTCTTCGCAATGATGACTAGAAACAAAATGTTTCTCCACTTTCAAGTATATAAAAGGTTCATCTCTACAGTTATTCGTACTTCTGAGAGAGGGATCGGGATAGCGAAAGTTGCTTACATTGGCAAAATGCAGAACGGAGAGAATGTTGACATGTCTTTTTGATACTTTCCTATTCTGTTTCTGAAATTTCTGTATATGTTGTATTATGGAAAATATGCACTATCTAATGCAGACAGCAGATCAAAATGACTGCACCCTTGTCTCAAAAATTGAGCATAAATTAGTGCAAAAGAACACTAACTTTTGCATTTATTAAAACATAGGAAATTAATTTTGTCAGAGTTCACAATACCAGCTTCTGAACGTGCCACAAATGGATTATACAATCTAAAAGAAAAGTCATCGGCACGTTTTTAACCCAATTTACTTTTGATGTCAGAGAAGTGGAAATGACCAAGCGGAGCTAGCGGTCTTTTGAGAGGTGCATATGAAAAGTAAGGCCAAACTGTTTACTCTATGGCCCAAATCACAACCATCAATCATACACCTAAGTAAAGGAAATTGAAAGTTATTTTAATAATTCATAAGATATGTAAGGCCTTTTTTTAAATAACTAGGGTAAACAATGAGGAAAACTTAGAAAATTCTTTTTTCTTTCAATAAAACATCAAGCCTATGCAAACAGAGGACTAAATGCAAAGAGAGGACTAAATGATATCTTAAGCTTCTTTATACTATTGGTTTTCGTTTCATTTTGTCGGTGTAACGCTGTCCATTTTTCAGATCATGATAGGCTATACATGGCGGCTAGTATATTTAATGGGGGAAGAAGCCAGGGAGATTAATCGACCCACGGGGAGTTCCCGGTAAACTTGGCCGAGCCGAGACTAAAACCTACGCGGAGAGACCCAAGACTCATTTTATAATATTAACTTAAAACATAACATGTCCCCTATTCTCAACCGACTAGGACCTACACCTTCTAACCAACACCAGCACTTACTCATAAGCACCGACATCTGCTAACAGAGGTGTCACTTTCTGTATGTTGGGGTGCGCCTACGGAGGTTACATATAGCTGGAGTGACGGTACTACTACTGCTACTGTGGAAAGTATTGTTCCACCGACGGTATCTTCAGTTCCAGAGAATGAAAGATTTGCCTGGCTTTTCATCGCATGAACTTTTACGGTATCATCATCATCCTCTTCTCCTGCATTAATATTATTATTGATAGAATGTGTCGGTTTCGGAAAGAAAAGAAGGAAGGAGCCAGAGACCTTTTATAAAAATGAAAAGAAGAACAAACGTTTGTACAATATCAAGAAGAGGAATAGAGGAAGCAGCAAGAGTGAACAGATTGAAGTTAGTTGGAACAGAAGTTCTGAAACTGTCAGTGTCTGACGAAACATTCTGACTATACTGGAACAACTGGGAAGAATGTATGAAGCTTCTTTGTTGAAACCCAGATTCGGCGATAAACGTTACCAATCGGCTAGCCTGGCAGCACCAATGCCTATACCATCTCGACCATGCACACGTCACCAAAAATGAAGTTATAGAGTGGGTGGTAGAGGCAGTCGTGCCCAGCAGACACACCCACATGTCGAGCTAGTAACTAATTCACATATATAGACAGTCATTTTTTGGCAATGTGCGCATGGTCGAGATGGTATAGGGGTTTGTGCTTTCAGGCAAGGCGATGTGTAGGTACCGTTTACCCGCGGAACCGGATTCGAATCTCCGTAGAGAGCGAATTAAAATTTCCTACCCTGTATGATAATGCTAGTTATTCGTACTTATAAAAATTGTATTAGTTTCATCAAGCATTGTCCTGTAGAATCCATGTATAGCACTTTCCGTTCTGTTTCTTGTATATTTGTAATCCTCTACAGAGAGAGAATGATAGAGAGGTAATCTCAGTCACGCCAAACTTAAATTTGCTGCAGTCATGAAACGATCACACCATTCCTAGGATAAACCAAAGGCAGATCACAGTCGACGACAATTATCACGCTCTGTATCACCCAATATTTTCAGAGAAGTTTTAGTAGAAGTTTTTTCGATCTTGAAGACGAAATGATTGATTCAGATGCAACACAGTCATGCTCTTCCTCGCTAAGACTGAGAGAGTCAATCTCGTCCAAGAAAGAATATCGTTTGGTAGTCACTAAAGATCATTTTCTCATTCAAACTATTTACAAACTAACTTCAAATTTAGAACTACCGTTTACATTAAAACAATCAAATTTAAAGAGTTAAAGTTCGAAATCCGTTCGAACAACATTTCACCTACACTATTGTATATGTTTGGGATTTTATTGGGTAAATGCACTGAACCTCATTTTACTGTTTTAATATTTACATTTAGTTCTCTTTATCTCGTTTTCTCGAATCAGTTCTCCATTGTAATACACAGTGGTCGCATATTTCATTATTCCATTTCTTCTGTCATTTTCTCGAGGTTGCAGTTTGAAATTTAATTTTTTATGTAATCTTTCATGACTGATGGTGTTACGAATGAATTAAAATAGTTCATGTTAATAATTAAGGGAAAATTTATGCTTGGTCGAGTATTTGCATGAAACACTGCAATACCTTCTTTGAAATAGATTTATAAAGTTTATATATACTCATGTTTGCATCAACATCAATGTTATATTCGTTGCATTTTTGTAATAAAAATTTAATTGACCAGCATTTATATTTTATATAATCTTTTTCCATTTCTTCTTTAATGTCATCTACTACTGTTTTAGAACACTGCATACAGTGTTAGATCATTGTATCACGTTTTTCATGAGCACCATTTTATTCATTATCAGCGATGTTTTTCTATGGTTGCTCTTTTTGTTCCTTCTGGCCTTGATCAGAAAATATTCACATCAAATGTATGTTTTAATTTTTTCATTTCCTAGTGCGACGGTTTCTACATTTGTTACATTTTAAAAATTCCTTATTTTTCAACAACTCAAAGTGTTCATGCTCCTTCATGGCGCTATCTGAGTATTCTCCTTCTACCCTCATCTGCAGGTTATTGGCATTGTCTTTGACACATCATTTATTTTAACGTAATGCTGTTTTCTGTTGGTTACCATCTGTTAAGCGATTTATCATGTCGTTGACGAGTACATACTTTTACATTTGATTATTTTTATCTTGAACATCTTTTCAACCTCGTCTATGTCATCTTTCTGCATTGTGTTACATTTTGAAACTCGCCAATTGGAAATTTAAGAGTTCCAAACGTACCAAAGGTTAAATAACTGAATCTATTGATCCATACCTTGCACCCGTTTTGTTCCTTGCTCGCGTCGACCGGAGATATGTCTATTAGTTTCTGTGTGTTATATAATCTATAATGTATTATTGCCCTAAACGTCAACTAATTTTCTGGCTTCATTTTGAGTGAAATACTTTCTTAGTCTAGTCATCAGAATTCTAATAAACTTTCCCACTTCCGATCCTTTTCTGTCTGTGTACGTTGAGAAGAACGCAGTGTTTAATTTTCCTAGAAATTCTTAAACGTTTTGTTGAACAACTCCCTTCATCAAACTTTATCTTGATAGGCTTTCTATCTTTAAACGTTTATTTAAAAGCGTCCTATATCATAGTTTGTAAATTTAACAGCCCATTCTTATTATGAGATGTCATCTATCATTATCAAATTGTATTTGTATTAATTGTTGTAGTTTTCATATGCTTGCATGTGAACAATGTCTTCATGCCAGTGATCATCCAGGTGACATAAATAGACCTTTCTATATGAAAATGTTTTTAAACTTTCATTGCATAAAGTATAGATAGATCATTCAGTTTGTTGTATAAATTTTATTTTCATTTTGTTTTCTTCAGTTAGTTTCTACATCTGATTTATATTTATGTAACAAACAAAACGTTTAGGATCTTAGTAAATGTGCCTTAAATACTGTTATTTTTCTTGCATTTAAAACAGTTTGAAACGATGCAGCTACTATGGTACAGTCGAAACGTTGTTTTAGGGTGTTTATAAGAAACAATCGGAAAACACACACAGCAGTAGTTTCTGCAGTTTGCAAGGTTTCTTCAATCATTTGGAAAGGATGTACAATTTCAGATTTGTCAGATTTTGCCATTTGTATTATATATGTTTAATTCGTAAACAGCCACTTCATTTAATGAAACACAATGAACTGTGTTTATTCGAATCTTTCTGAATCGTTGAAGATTGACCTTATGAAGTTTACGAAAACTACTGGAAAATGAGCTGAATAGCAATTTGTATATTTACTCAAATCAAAAGCGTAATTTTTCCTTATTCATTGCGTGCCCTTTTTACAATATTCGTATCAGGATTATGGATGCTTATCTCTATGCTATCATCATTACGTGTAATCTGTAAATCTTCATCTTTTCTTAAGCACTGCAGAATGTAATTTTGGATACTTGAAATTGATAAATCATAATTGAAAATCTTGCACGTTAATTTGCAATACAATTACATTTGACCACACTTCTATTTCCATCCGATCTGGTGACAAATACATGTTGTTAATTATAGTTATATGGTGTGCTTAATTTTTACCCATGACTGTAGGTTGTAATTTAAGCTGATGTTCATTTGTAAGCAAATGTTTAAATAGCTTTCTTTTGTCCTTGGTTATGGGATGTACTTTTAGATAATATTTGTAAACGTGTTGACATAGCCTTTTGAAATTAAAAAGTTACGGAAGAGAATTTACAACCCACATCCTGGTCCTTTTATTGTGTCTTAGATTTTTTATATAGGGTTCTGATCAACAAAATTATTCGTTCCTATTTTAATATCAGTCTACTGGAATCGTTTATAGTTGTGTCCAGTTATAATTTGAGAGGAATTATTTATTTAAATTAATCATTAGAATTACAAAGTGCCCATTGACTTTTTGGACTAAAACACTATTTGGGGATTATTGTGAATTCATTGAAAGACATTCTGAATTATAGCACTGTAATACATCAAGACTGTCGGTGCATCAACACATTCAAAATTGGAATTCATTCGGAACACTATACTTTTGGACTTGTGATAGAACTTGAAGGATTATTTGGTATTTAATTCACAATACTGATATTCCTCTTAAATTTTCATTTTATAACTTAGATAATTCAATTATTTGTTAATTTTACAAAACTTGATGGTTTCCATTCTATCTTTTACTTACTTTAAGACCATAGAGTTGTAACAATGTTATCTCTTGATATTAGAATTGCTGCTTTTATGTCAAACTCGTGAAATATTTATCACCTCTCGAACAACTGTAAAATCTCTACCAATATAGGTTTTGTATCATTATTTTGACTGCTACAACATCATTTTCGTCTGTTCTATGCTTATTGACAAATAAGCAATAGCTGCATTGTATGTGCATAGTGTAAAATTTATGCATAGTGGATAATTTATATGCATAGTGTAAAATTTATATGCATAGTGTAAAATATTATGCATAGTGTATAATTTATATGCATAGTGGAAAATGTACATGCATAGTAGAAAATTTATATGCATAGTGGAAATTTTTTATGCATAGTAGAAAATTTATAAGTGTTTAAAAAATCAGATTAATAAATGGGTACAAAGACAGGAAGCCGTGCATTTAAGAAAGTGAGTTTCTTGAAAACTCTATCAACGGATTCCATTAACCAATTTTAAAAGCGTCTTTGAACCCGCCACATATATGTACTTACTTTCTAGATTCTCATCCTCATTCTAGATTTAAATAAATTATGCAGTACATCATTCTCAAAAACAAAAACAAAAAAAAATCCTTCTTGAAAGTCTCCCAAATCTCAATAAATCCCTTTACTACTGCTGATACACCTAATAACTCCCTTTATCCCTTTATTATTGTTGAGACACTCAACAAATTCCTTTACTATTGTTGAGACACTCAACAAATTCCTTTACTATTGTTGAGACACTCAATAAATTCCTTTACTATTGTTGAGACACTCAACAAATTCCTTTACTATTGTTGAGACACTCAACAAATTCCTTTACTATTGTTGAGACACTCAATAAATCCCTCTACTATTGTTGAGACACTCAACAAATTCCTTTGCTATTGCTGATATACTCAATAAATCCCTTTACTATGGCTGAGACACTCAATAAACTCATTACTATTGTTGAGACAATAAATGCCTTTACTATTATTGAGACATTCAATAAATCCCTTTACAATTGCTGATACGCCGAATAATTCCTTTAATATTGTTGACACTCAATAAATCCATTTACTATGTCTGAGACACAAAATAAATCCCCTTACTATTGTTGAGACAAGAAATCCCTTTACTATCATTGAGACATTCAATAAATTTCTTTATTATGGCTGTGACACCAAATAAATCCCTTTACTATTGTTGAGACACTCAATAAATCCCTTTATTATTGCCAAATCACTCAATAAATCCCTTTACTGTTGTTGATATACATATTTATTAGACACTGCCTGTGTGATTTTGTTTATACTTTCTAACAATAATTCAGCTCTCCAGCAATAAACAACAACAAAATCTGGCTTTACACTAATCTGCTTGCTTCAGCTCCTACTTCTGGGGCTTCTGTGCCAACAGAGAGTGCTCACATCTGTTGTCGAACAAGAGATTTGGGCGAAAAAGCTAGGGATGCTTTGTAGCTTTTACAAATTATCCGTGCTTTTATCGGTATTCAAGACATAGAGTATGCATGTCAAAGACATCAGATGAAGCGGTGCATAAAAACCAATATATCTCTCATTTTCGTCATTTTTTTTTTTTTAAATATCCCATTTACTCGCAATATTTTCAAATACCAGAGACATTTTGAAAAGCAATTTAAGGAACAGAGACAAAAATTTGATAGACATTGTCAGTTTGATTAGGAACAAAACCGAACTTTGATATTGTTCGTCAGAATAGTAGCATCTGCCGAAAACTCATCATCAAGCAGAATATAAATGCATTCAACGTGGTCAATTTGTACAGCTTAAGACGATGTACAAAATAAAGGATGTTGCATCTGTTGTGTATGGTATGTTTTTGTCCCTTTCTGGTAGCGGAGTGCCCAATGTAGTTTCAGGAATTGTCTTTTGCAAGATAAAATCATTGGAATATCCACAATTTTATTTAAAAAATCAAATACGATGTCAAAGAAATCGATAGAAGTAGCATAGAAAATTAGTTTACACGATGTTGCAAAGATGCCAGAAAGAACGGCGTGTATGGTTTATTTCCTCTATCTTACCGCTGTAGCTTTGAGTAAAATTCAGGATCCGGTGTAACTTTTTCAGACTATTGTCTACTATAGATAAATTTCGGTAACTAGTTACAATAGCGGAAGCTTACTGTGTGATTACGAAGAATTTATTGTATACTAGTTGAAATTTGTTTTTAGAACATGTTCGAGCAAAGATAAATAAAACATAAAGGCAAAATTTAACTTTCAAGAAGCTGACAAGCATGATTGTGCAGACGAGCTATAAATCAGATGTGAACATTTTCGGAAATATATTATTTGCAATTGCATGCCACCTATTTGCGCCAGTATAACAATACTTATCCTGTTACTAGTACTAGTACTACTACTACTGCTATCAATAATAATAATAATAATAATAATAATAATAACAACAACAACAACAACAATTTTATGCTAGGCCGTGAATTGCTGGATTTTCTGAGAGAAATAATCATGAAATTTCACTGGAATGAAAAAATATTATATCAATTGACAAAGATTATAATCATCAACTTCGAATCTACTTCAAGACACTTCCGCAATCGAGCGGTAAATTTTGCCAACTCACGTGAAAGATAACTCCAGTTCAAAATCCAACAAGGCGCGAACTATTGTTTCTTCTTTTCTTAATGTGCTATTTTACTTTGAATTGTGAAGGAGAATTACGTTGTTGTGCGAAAATCGGTAAAACCCCGACATCGCGCGGGATCTAGCAAGAAATCTGTTATTTCAATCTTTTATTCGGTACATCTTGCTAGCTAATACGTTTGAACATAAAAAAGAAAATTTACTTGTTAAGAGTAAATGACGGATATATTTCATCTCTTGGGTGAAAACATCCGTGATTCGCTCGTTTCAAGCAAATATCCTCTATATATTTGTGTGCACAGATGTTGTGCCTCTTTTGATGTTTTATCATTTCCCATCAAATCCTTCGTCATTTAGGCTGTCTCTTAACGTACAACTTCTAGCTAGGGACCACTGGCTCAATTCCCCTCGGCTGCACGGCTTATACTACAGTAAAACCAATACAGAAGAATCAATACACTTTTATATTGCTGTTTAGGCTTTTATATGTACTACAACAGCAAATCTTTGATATATGAGTCAATAAAATGATTAAAAAGTTACTAAAAGAAAGGAATTCTGAAACGTTGACTTTTACAATGTGGGGTAATTCTGCCAAGTCGTCGCAAGTTTAGTGTATTGCAAGTGTTTGAACTGGGGTCTACCCTAATGTATGTCCCTTGACAGAGGCTTCTGATCCTATCAACGTACATGCAAAACAAGTCAAACTCAAATTTTGTCTTTCACCAGCTAATGACCCCAGAGACTTGTTCTTGCGTGACATCAAAAAAAATCCGCTACATACATGTTTTTCTTGACGTTGACCTCCTAATGTGTGTGGATTTACAAGATCTTCCTAATGACGGTAATGTGTGTGTACGTGTATGTGTATGTATGTATGTGTTTATATATGTATGTATGTATGTATGAATGTATGTACGTACGTACGTGTGTATGTATGTGCGTACGTATGTATGTATGCATGTATGAATGTATGTATGTATGTATGTTTGTGTGTATATTTGTATGTGTGTAAGTGTGTGTACGTTGTAGTGTCTAGAGCCGGTTATACAAACACAAGATGCGCACGTGTGAACAATTGTTGCAATGTTTAAACTATATAATGAATCAGATTTCTGTTTTAGTTTATTTATGGATGCCTAATCATCAAACACGTTCTCTCCATGGAGAAACAACGTTTTTCACAAAGCCGACAATCTGTACGCCTAGTGACACTCAGTAGCAATATTTTGATCTATATGAATACCGTAATGACCATACAAATTTTCATCTTTATGGGTATAGATTAACCATAGCAACATGATGCTTTTCCAACATTTCCAGCTGAACATTATAGGGATCATTAATAAGTAAACAATGAAACTAATTTGGCGAGAATTTTACGGTCGATATATGCCAGCGAACTCGATAGTATACAACAGTCATCGCCTAAAATCCCTAAATCTTTATTATAAAACATTCCCTCGATTTTATGAGCATCAACATTTCGCACACGAATAGTTAGTTTCCAGTAATCAAATTACGCCTAATGCCTTCATTAATTTGCTTATAAAAGTATTTGACACTAAAGACTAAGTATGCGGCCTTTTTCTTTTTATTCTTTGAAAACGTATGTATGCAGACATGATACCCGACATAAAATGATGTCAAGTAACGAACTGAAAGGCCTTTGGCGGTGTAACTAGATTTTATTCATTGTATAGCAGTCATAATGTCGGTAATGTTTTCGGTTAGAGGACATAATCGAAATCTGATTTCACTGGTAGAGAGTGTACATTCATACAAACATACTACATTACATTAGCTGACTTTCTACACGATCCAGAAAAAGATCCATCGACCTTAAGGAACATCGTAGTGAACTATCTGTCCAACATTACAGCACTCACAAAAATTTCTAAGAATGTGGCGAAAGCAATATATGTAGTTATGTTAATACAGGTATTTATTTAGTACTACCTTTTTCCCGTTGTGCTAAAAACATACGGATCTGGCTTTAATTAGGGCTTTGAATCATTGACGTAGATGATACGTGATACGGTTCTGGCTTTAGTTTTTAGCCTAGAATCATTGACGTAGATGATACGTGATACGGTTCTGGCTTTAGCTTTTAGCCTAGAATCATTGATGTAGATGATACTCGATACGGTTGTGACTTTAGTTTTTAGCCTAGAATCATTGACGTAGATGATATCTAATATGCAATAAATATTCCTTGAATAGCTGCCTAGAAACAACATATCGTGACACATAGACATGAGCATCAAAAGATGACATTAGTTTCCTTTAGATAAATATATAAATTAGTCTTCCGCCTTGCATTCAAGTTTATTTAATTACGTTTGAATAGTATCGTGGTTGGAAATTAAATCCAATTTTTATCAAATTCGTGCTTTTAAACTCCATTGATTTGCAGTTCGTTTACCTTTGATTTGCAGTTCGTTTACCTTTGATTTGCAGTTCGTTTACCTTCGTTTACCTTTGATTTGCAGTTCGTTTACCTTTGATTTGCAGTTCGTTTACCTTTGATTTGCAGTTCGTTTACCATTGATTTGCAGTTCGTTTACCATTGATTTGCAGTTCGTTTAAAGAGATTTTATTTTGTGAGTCAAAGAGCCTTCTATTATTGATGGATTTATACTCCTAGTGTTGAATTAGTAATTTCAGATGGTAATTTTGTGTCTCATCTCTAATCTCGGAAGTTTAATCAAATATACAGATTTATCACTTACAGGACAACGTCACATCTAGTCAGTTCTATTTTGGTTGAGTTAGAAAAGTGAAAATCAGCCAACCTTTGGTCGAAATGCTTTCCTTTTCCCAGCATTTTAAAAGTAAAAATTCTCAATGCCGCAGGTAAGCGTGTGCTCTACACTGGATGATGAAAACACATACGGCTTTTTTCCTCCTTGAAATGAATTTCCTTATGTTTCTGAGTAGTGTAACCCATTGATTTAAACGTGGTAGTTCTAAAATAATGGTAATAATAACATAATTTATTTATTCCATTAAGTACACCCTCGAGTGATAACATTACTTAAAGACAAGTGGAAAACATTTTTTTTTGCCGTTCTTTGTCCGGCACCATCTTGAATTAAATAACACTGTCATTGTAGATAAATGTGTTATACTGTTTTATTGTACAATACTTCAATTACAGTCAGATAAATTTGATTTTAGAACACCTCACTTGAGTTTTACTCTGAATGTACTCCTAATGTGTGCTGTACGAAATCAGCTCCCACGCTGTACTTCATAATATAACCATGTACAGTACGCCTATTTCATTATTATCAATGAATAGCAATTTCTTCACGTATTTAATCAGAATAACCTGCTGCATAGTTTGCAGTGAATTATGATCAATGACCTAGTTTGCTCTTTAACACACCATCTTTGATTGCCCACTACACCCCCTTGTGTTTTACGCCTCATTTTTCTGCTACAATGACAGTTATAATTTCGTTTATACACCTCGTGTTTCTAAATAGAATTCCAGTGGATTTATGCATAAATTTCGCTTGCCTAGGGAAATAGTTCTCGTGTACCTCGGGTTGCCTTTGGTCTTGTTCCATCTGTTGTAGACGATGAGCTCATATCTGAGTGGGTTCGGGGCTGGTGCATGACAGCTAGGAGGTTGATGATGTTAATCGAGACATGGGTTTGAGTACCGCTAAGATTTAATATTAACTAATTAACCTGTTTGATTATAATGGCGCCCTGATGTAAAAATTTCTTTCATACAATCACGTATCGAAGCATATAATGCGGGATCCAGCAATACGCGCTTTTTTAATCTGTTTGTTAGATATGTGTCAATTTATAATTACAATTTCATTTTTAAACCTTACATTTCTAAACTGAAATCCAATAGAGTTATATTCAACTTACCTAACGAGTGAGTTCTCCTGCAAAGCGAGTATTTGCCTTGGCGCTTGTTCCATTCATGAGTTCAGATGCGCTCATGGCAGTGGTGGGTTAGAGCGCTTGAACTGAGAGATAACTGCCGTTACATGCGAAATTAGTTCGAGTCCTGATAAGAACGAATTTTAACCCTCTAACATGTTTGATATATGAAAAACCTTTCTTTAATTTTAGAACGCTCCCGGTGGCCTAGTGGTTAGAGCTTCTGCCTCGGATGCGGGAGGTCGCGGGTTCGAAATCCGGCCGAGTCATACCAAAGACACAAAAATGGTACTAACAGCTGCCTCGCTAGGAGATCAGCATTAAGAGGTCAGTGTTAGGACTGGTCGACCTGGAGTCAGGATAATGTGACTGGGTGGGACATCATGCTACATGTCTGTGACCTGAAGTCCCATTGCTAGACATCACTATAAACTGCTACACTGCAGACATCGTAGCTATATGACTGTGAAATTGTTAAAGCTACGTTAAAAATCCAAATCACACACACACACACACACACACACACACACACTTTGACTCTGATTTAGTACTTGATATAATAGTTCGATTACAGTTTTTTTTTTCTGTCGTAGGAAACCAGTAATATGGCCATAATTGGCAAACTACTTATACAATGCTATTGTTCAGTTCTCCACTCTGCTACGCGATCCTCCATGCAACTGCTGTCTGTAATAACACGGACTCCTCGATATACTTTCTCACTTTTACGATGTTTATGTTATAATTGCTTCTGTATTTTCATATGCAAATATTATCCCATGATTTTCTTTTGCATCGTATATAGACGAAGTAATTTAGCAGGTACACGGTTGGACTTACACGCTCTCATATTGGATCTGACAAGGATCAATTACGGATCGTTAATGAGCCGCATAGTACATGTTATCTCAACATGTATTTCCTTCCTTCAAAAGGGAACTTGAATCTTAGACCTACACATTTTCTTCGTTTATTTTTTCTTGTAGCGATGATGGTCTATTTTATTCTAGATGGTATTGTAACAATCTACAGTGGTTGGACTATTTGAAATCTTGATAAGTAATATTTTTGTTTTTTATGTTGCGGGGAACTTTCGAAATTAGTATATTCGAACATCGGTTGAGTACGTATTTCAACTTACAAACTTTCGAAGAAGCTTGACAAGGTACCTCTAAAAGAAGACGTACGGTACTGAATTTATGTTTAATAACTGGAAAGTAATCTTGAATTTCTACTGATCATGCTCTGCGTCGCCTTTGGATTGGTATGACCCTGGCAGTTTGGTACCATTTTATACAGTACGATAGTAAGGCCTTCTTCAGCCAATACCGTGAGAAATATTGTCCTATTCTTATTGTGCTAGTGACTTTCGATTTTGTGGCCTACTATTACCACAATAAGAAGCAATGATTTTATTTAACGCGATAGTATGGTCTTTACCATGAAATATCAATTTTTGAAGATTATATTAAGTCCGCCTATGGTACTAGTAAATATTCTTGGTTATATATTAATATACTTGGTTGTACGGAATGTTATAACATCTGGAACCTCTGCGAATATGCAAATGAAATGAATTCCTTCATAAACCTTTTCTAGTCCCCACTCTCTTTGGACCAGTTTCATAGTGTGCATTACAAATCACCTAACTGCCATTGTTTCTAATGCAGTCTATTGTTTATTAACAGTGCTCTTGTTGCAGTAGTTATCGCTCTTCAGCCAAAAATAAATTCTGGCGAATGACTGAGCAATCGGCGTCGCCTACTTAAAATCGATCCATCTTTTAAGGGATCATTTAAACATATAATAAACCACACAGAAACTTGTTAAATAATTTCATACATTTGGGTAATAATTCAATATTTGCTTTTTAACTCTTGACGCATGGGTTGTTCACCGTTTTATTGTTCCTAGATGTGTACTGTCAATCGTCAGGTAACTTGTTTACACTACGCTTGTAAATCCAATGATCTAGATATGACCTTTTTGGAGATTTTACTCTTCGCAAAAACATTTTTATCACATAAATACTGGAATATATTCATTTTTAAGCAATTACTATATGCATGTACATTACTTAAGAAGACTGGGAGATCTAGAATATGACCACGAGGTAATATTTGCTGAGTATCACGGACCGCTTTTAAAGTTGTTTTTTTATTAATACCGCTTCATGCGTATTACCTTGTCAAACATGTTACCGCGACATGCGTATTACCGCATCGTGCATATTAGCGAGTCATGCCTATTACAGCGATATGTCTATTACCGTGTCATGCGTATTACCATGTCATGCTTATTACCGTGTCATGCCTATTACCGTGTCATGCCTATTACCGCGTCATGCGTATTACCGAGTCATGCTTATTACCGTGTCATGCCTATTACCGCTTCATGCCTATTATCGTGTCATACCTATTACTGCATCATGCGTATTACCGATTCATGTCTATTACCGCGTCATGCTTATTACTGGGTCATGCCTATTACTGCGTCATGCTTATTACCGTATCATGCCTATTACCGCCTCATACCTATTATCGTGTTATGCGTATTACCGTGATATGTCTATTACCTAGTCATGCCTATTACCGCGGCATTTATGCAGTTTAGAAAACCTCAGTATTCATGCGTCAGTTATGAATAACCTGTATATAAACATATACTACAGAATATACATCCTGCATGCGATTTATTTACCGATTTACTTGCACAACCGGTTGCAAATAATTTTTGAGTCACACGCCCAGTCAGACAGAGCTTTCAGTCTTCTGCTCGAGGCCTTCTTTATGCGGCTGATAGATGTTACTAGCTGACAGTGAAAATAAAATCCAAGTGAATTCAAATGATTTTCTGCAGCTTTACAAGAACTGCAAATTAATTATTAATAATAGTAAAACAAAAATAATTGCTTCAGGAGAAGGAAACATCATGCAGTAAATCATTCTTTTTAGATGGCTATTGTTGAGCATATGCTGATCATTATAAATATCTAAGTGTTTTCTTCTCAATATCCAGGAACTTTTACGAAGGTTAGGAATTTTGTTGTTGGATAAGTACTCGCAGCTTTGAATTATTAGCTGAAGGGAAAAAGAAACTTTGATTTGTCTTTGGATCTGCACTTAGAATTATTTGATCATGTATCATTCTGTTAATACCAGTAGTAAGGGAAATGGAGACTTCTATCTCAAGGACCTCTCCCCACCCTCCAAACAAATATAAATTACCATCTCGGAGACCCTCCAATCCCTATCCCAAAACGACTTACAGTTTTTAGCTAGGAGATTTCTACCTCAAATATAATCCAAGACCTTTACCCACCTCCAAACAAATATAAATTACCATCTCGGAGACCCTCCAAACAAATATAAATTACCGTCTCGGAGACCCACCAATCCCTATCCCAAAATGACTTACAGTTTTTATCTAGGAGATTTCTAGCCCAGGACCTCTACCCCCTTCAAACAAATACGAATTACGCGTTGTGGATTTATTCGCTGGAGTAAGAAGGTAAGTGAAACATTATTTCTAAAGTTTAGACAAAATTTCATACTCTGTCATTAACATACTTTTTTTGATATCCTTTTTCATACCTGCTGACTCTCATTGGTAGGATATCCGTTAACATACTGTCAATAATACGAAACTCGCGTATTAAATCGTCCATATCATATTTTACACCTCGTAAGTAAGATCGTATCTGATCAAGTAATTTTTGTAAGTGATACTAGCTGTTTTACAGGCATTTTTTTTTAGTCACAATTCGAGGTTCAATTTTTTACACGCTGTTGCAAGAGAAACACCAACGCCTGATATTAACAAAAACGGATTTAATGATGCTCCACTTGAAATTATACCAGAGCTAGTCATTAGCAGTGGCAAATATGATATTACTCGAAGTATTTTGCTATAGTATTTGTAACATTTTTTCACGCACCAATGTTTTTTATGATACTATCTGTAATACTGTATTAGTGCGTCAACATCTTGTTTTGGAATTTCTTCTGATATGTGATTGAAATCGATGATTTGTTTTTTCATTATACAATATTTTATACAAAGACAAAAGTTCTAGCACCAGCAATTGAATCGAGAAACTCGCGGAATTTATTATTTTTAGGATCAGCTATAAACTCTCTATATTTGTCATAAACATCTGACGAAGTATCATCATATCGTTCATCTGTTAGTTCATACTGTTTCTTTAACCAAGCGTATGAATCAAAACTATTTCCTACTTCACTCTCATATAAATCTGTTTTATTCACCAAATTACTGTAATCGATTTCTGTTTCTTCAATATACCCTAATACTAAACTCAACTGATCTAACGTGTACTTTTTGAGAACAAGATGTTGTCTGATAATTGCATACGCGACTACAAAATTTGTTAGCATTAATTTCTTAAGCTTATCTAGTTCAATTGTGAGAAGACCAACAGCAGAAGCTACTTTTAGCATTAATTTTTCATATGGTTTTGTGAGTATTGTTTTAATTTCGTTGTAATAATTTCGTAGTGACAATTGTCTAGAGTACTGGATTGATGGGAATGGAACATCGTCTTCTTCACTTATATCATAATAAGAATCAGACTTTACCTCCAACTTTGTTTGATCGACTTCTTCAAAAAACGTTTCTCGCTCATCATCATTAAAATTACTAATTTCATCGTCTAAAGTTTTGATTATCTTTAGAGACTTGTTAACAATAATCGGATCAAATTCTGGGTCTTTTTTACGTATCATTGGCAAAATTGCGTTTGAGTACACTTTAATAATTGACTCTGCGTCTGACGTCATAGTAACGATTTTAACTAAGGTTTCTTTGTCATGGTAGTACATACCGAGATGTTTAAATATACCTCGTTTTGAAAAACTATCATATAACTTTTTTTTTTTTTTCATTCTCATTTTTTTATTTTCCACTAATTTGTCAAGACGAGTATGATTTTCGTTTATTCGTCTTTCTTCTAGTGTTCTTCCACTATAAACTGGTACTTTTATTAAATCTGATTTTATTATCAAATCTATGTTAGACCAATCAAGCTCGAGTAATATTTTTTTAAATATAATTTCAACTTGTTTTTGTTCTTCTAGACAATCCTCAGGATTACAGTATCTACTTATAATATCAAAGTTTTCTATTGCTCTTTTCAGTTGTGGTCCTCGCATATGTATAACGCGAATAAAATTAGCAAAATTTTCTGGCAATGTTGGATTATTTAATGATTCGATGCTAAGTTTTTTCAAACTTTGTAACATTTTTGCTATATCATTAACAGCTCCAACATCTTTGTTAGGGTTTAAAATATTATCATAGCATTCTCTTGCAATGGTTATAATTGGTGGTTCTGACATTTTTTTATAGCATTAGATTAAATTTGATCATCAAGTGTATATATTTGAAATGCTGTCAGTCCTGGAAATGGATGTTCAGCAGCTAAAACATTAACTCGAAAATATAAGTACTTGTTAACAGTGTTTTCTGCCGGAATCGTAAAATATTGTGTTGTTGAAATGTAAGTGTCTGTTGTGCTATACAACGTTGTCCAGTCATATCGACTGGACAACGTTGTATAGCACAACAGACACTTACATTTCATTTGATCCTTCCAATCGCCAATTATAAATTCGACCAACACTAGAATTTAATCGGCCTCGCAAATGAAATTGCCAAACAGCAACTGCAGCAGGACATTTAATTTTAATCCAAAAATTTTCAACTTCTCCGTTAGTCGTCCACTCATGTCTATCAGAGAAAGCGTAATAAGGATAATTTTCAGGATAATATGCTGATGCGCTTACCTCAAACCCAACTCGATTGTCAGTTGCTTTATAAAGCATTGGAATATATCCAACATTGTTTTTAGTTCGTTTTATACCACTAGACAGACTATCAACATATGCATTATTTGTCAGCTCATTAGGGCTAACTGGAACATATGTCGTAGTTATTTTATTATTTCTCATGTTTATATTGCCTGAGATTGGTCCACCAGATTTTTTAAGGTATGGGGCAGGTTCTTCTTTCAACTGACCATAACTAACAGCATCAGCATCATTAGCTGGTGGTGAGGTTGTCGGTAATCCAGTTATTTTTGAATTTGACATAGACAGGTCATCTGTCATTGTATCGCCGGTTTTGTTAAGTTTATTATCGTCAACTGATTTTAGCTGCGCATAACTTACAGCTTGCGTTTGATTCAAGTTTTCTTGCGGATATGCAGTCTCCAAATTTATTATTTTTTTTCCTGACATGTTGATATTACCTATAACCGTTCCACCGATTTTATCAAGTTTGTTATCATCCACATACCTCAACTGTGCATAACTTACCGCTTGTGTATAATTTAAGTTTGCTGGTGGATACCTGGTCTCCAAATTTATTTATTTTTTTCTGACATATCTAAATTACCGCTTAAAGTTCCTCCTGTCAATGACAACTTGTTGTCATCAACAGATGTTAGTTGTGCATAACTGACAGCTTGTGTGTTATTAACATTCATTGGTGGAAATGAAGTTTCTAAACCTAGTACTCGTTGATTTGACATAGATAGGTTTCCTGTCATTGTGTCGCCGGATTTTTTCAGGTAACCTGATAAATCAATCTTGCCGTCTGTTATTGTTGTACTTTCAGTTTTTGACGTTGAATTGTCTACTAATGTTCCAAATTTTGTATAGTAACTCACTATTTATTGTCCTACATAAAATTGTCAACATTAGTCAGTTTAATATAACATAAAATTATATAACAAACAATGGCAAAATAGTCGATATTAAATTTTGATACAGAGCGGTTGGTGAAACATAAACATAACAACGAACTTCCAGATTGTCATTATCTTATTGTTGGGCGAACTGGATCGGGAAAAACAAATTTGCTTATGAATTTACTTCTTGGTGATAATTTTAATTACGATCGAGTTTATATTTATACAATTAATCCGCAGCAAGATAAGTACAAGTTACTAAGCAAATATAATAATAAACTTCGTGATGATCTTGAGGCTGGCGAAGATTTTTTTATTATCAAACAACCAGAAGATCTTGTTCCAGTTAATCAACTCGACTCAGATGAACATAAGATAGTAGTTTTTTACGATATTCCGCTAAACAATGTAGAAATGAACAAAATAGGATCGTATTTTTCACTGTCTCGAAATAAAAAATGTAATTCTGTTTATTTAGCTCAAGGTTTTCATAATGTTGATAAATTTATTCGGCGAAATACTGGTTGTTTTATATTATTTCCGGGACTGGACAATGTTGACGTTAGAAATATTGCAAACGAGCAATGTGGTGACGTAACAAAAGATAAATTTATTGAATTATATCATACAGCTACAAAAGATAAGTATAACTTTTTCTTATTTGATAAACTTACACATGATCCAACTAAAATGTTTCGCTGTTGTATTGACAGTTATCTGCAGTAAGGTGTTTTCCACTTCTTAAAATTTTATAAAATTTATATATAATAATTATGGACAAACGAGCAAAGTACAGAAAAGATACAGAAGATCTAAAAAAACTTGCTCAATCTCAAGCCGCATTTAAGCAAAAAGTACAGCAAGCACGACGTGGACAAGTAACTGCTGCAGAAGCAACAGCCACAATTCTCAAACCAGTTACTGAAGCACTACTTGGAAAACAACCTGAAACTAAACCACTATCAGAAGAGGAATCTAAAAAATTACTGGAAAAAGGTTTACTTGGGCTAGTTAAAGAACAGCAAGAAGCATCTGCTGTAAAAATTATTAGAAAATCTGATGAAGACAGATTAAGATTGGCTAGAGACCTAGTAAGAGATATTGCTGATCCTGCTGCTAGACAAGCTGAACTAATTCGGCTGTTGAATAATCCATTAGAATTTGAACGAAGATTATCAGAAAGAGTATCAGTTGATCCGATTGGAAGAATGTTAGACGAGATGATGAAAAAAAGTAAAGGTCAAATAATGTTGGAGGAGATGTATGAGGAAGAAAAAGCTAGAAAAGAAGCATTTAGAAAAGAACATGGACTAGATATCCAAGAAGAGCAAAATTTTAAAGATGCTCTAGAGAGTATAAATGACGAAATAAGAAATTACGAGTATGAATCGTTTAACGAAAAATACGATTTTAAAAATGTGAGAATACGAGATATTACAAAAACTGATTGCAACGCTGAAGAAAAAATTAAAGAGCTAGAAAAAATAAAAGAAGAAAGTAAGAAACATTTAGACGATGTAAAACTGGAAAATGAAAACTACCGCGGCAGTGCCAGACAATACCGACACTGGATTATCGCTGATCTTTATATCAAAGCTATTCGTAATATAAAAAATAACAGATATCGTAGTCATCACGCTAGTGGTTTGAGTAGTGAGGCAAAAGAAATAGATGAAATACGTATGAAAGCTAATAAAGTTGTCTCAAAGGACATAAAAGATCCTATTGAAAGACAAATTGAATGAAGTCGGTTGGTTGATAATTATGATGAACTTGATAAAAAGTTAAAGACAGCTGTAAAAGAAAAAACTGGAACCGGTGTAAAAATATTTACATCAACTGCTGAAATGATAGGCAGATTAATGCTGTTGATATCATCAAAAGAAGCTGGTAATATTAGTGTTGAAATTGATAATGAAATTATTGATATATTAGATCATCTAAGATCAGAAAATTTATTAACATCTGACGAATATGAAACTTTTTACCGCGACTTAATTTTGTAAAAATATAATAAATATCAATGTCAACAACATTATTACTAGACTCTAGTACAGCTGCGAAAGATAGTGCAAATTTTTCAGTAAATTACATTCCGCCAATACAACTTGATACTGAAAAACAGTATGAAATTGGACTAATTTCATGTACATGTTGGCATTCCATGGCTAACGTAAAAACTGGTGTAAACGATAAATTTGATTTTACTTTAACTCCAGCTCCAAGACCTACGTGGAAATCGGTTAAAATTCCGCAAGGAGCCTACAACGTAACTGATTTAAATAAGACGATACGCGAATTAATAACGAAAAATGGAGGAGTTTCAGACAGTTTTGAGCTAACACCAAACTATAACACATTACGCGTTAGAATAACATTAAAAAATAATTTGATAATAGATTTTTCATCATCAACAAGCATAGCATCGCTGATTGGATTTACTCACAAGCAATATGGATCAACCACAGAACAAACTATAACATTTGACGGTGAACTGCCGGTAAATATAACTGACGTAAACACAATATTAATAAATTGCTCTATTGCTTCTGGATCTTACTCAGCCCAAGATAGTAAAGGACAAACGATATATAGTTTCTCGCCAGAAGTTCCACCGGGCTCGCTCATGCAAATTAATCCACGGCAAGTTATTTATTATCCGCTAAATGTTGAAAATCAAATAACAACAATAAATATGCAGTTGACAGATCAAATCTGGACGACAGCTGGATCTGAATCACGAGGTTGTTACTTATTATTTACACTTACGCGTTGCGTAGTTTTATACAACCCCTTGATATAATGAAACAGAGAAAAAAAAATTATCGAAGAAAAATAGTTGGAGGATTTTTTGGAAATATATTTACTAAAGTTATTGAAAATGCTCCGGGAATCGCGCGTAAAGTTGCACCAATTGCACTTGACGCAGGCAAAGCTTTTGCAACTGGAGCCGCATCTGCTGCTGGAACTGCGGTGGGACAAAAAATAGCTCATAAAATAAAAGGCACACCGTCTACATCTGAGATGAAACAAGTTATATCAGAAATCGCTCCAACAAAAGAAACTAAACGTGCTATGATAACAACAACAAAAAAGCTTTTATCACCAAAGGGCGAGCAGATTATACAAAAATTAATATCTAAAGTAACAGCGCCGCAATAAAATTTTATATAATCTAATAAATAAAAACTGTCTGTTAAAAATTATCTCGATTTAGCAGAAACTTATGACACCGATAACACTGTAACAGAATTTGAGTATGTTGAGTATCTCGATGAAAATTCTAATGAACCAAATAAAGCTGGTATTAGAACATTTAATATTCGAGACGAAGATGTATTTCTACTACCACACAAAGCAATATTAGAAGTTCGCGGTCAGATTATGACAGTGGCCAATCCACCTGTTGCAATTGCAGCTGGAACAGAAGTAGCTCTTATAAATAATGGCTGGTGATTATTCAAAAGCGCTCGATATCAACTGGCCAATCAAACTGTTGAGGATATTTCAAGTCACCTGCAAGTTGCAAGTACAATCTTAAATATTATTTCGTTTTCTGATGATTATTCAAGATCAACTGCAACGAACATGATGTGGTTTAAAGATATTGGACGTAGTTCAGCTGAATCGACCGAACTTTTCTTGAAAGGTGTTTTATTACACGGAGCTGATGCCGCTGCAGACGTTGTAATTGCAAAGATTTTTCTTATTGTTAATGCAGCCGCACTAGGTATAGCCGCACCAGCTGCAGCCGCTAACGCAGACGCTACAAGATTCTCACTTACTGCAGCTTGTAATAATCTTGATATAGCACCACCAGCTGCAGGTGCGGACGGCGTTGCAATGTTAGATTTAATCAATAACACAATTAGCGTAAAAAAATCCACGTTACAATGAAGGTTTTGCTAGAATAAAAGAACTTGCAGAAGGATCACGTCAAATTACAATAATGCTGCCATTAAGTACAATATTTGGCTTTTGTCGCGATTACAACAAAGTATTTCGTGGAGTTAAACATACACTTATTTTAAATCGAGCAGAACAAAACTACTGCCTGTTTAGGTCAGGCGGAGCTGATGTACAGTTTATCATAAACAAACTTGCGCTATGGATGCCACGAATAACTCCGTCAATCGATAAAATGTCAGATTTAAACAGTATACTCGATAAACATACAAACAGAATTTATTTTCAACAACATAAAATATATCAAACAGCAGTTTCAAATACTACTCACTACACATGGCGAGTTACAACATCAAGTGAACAACTGCCGAGGCAATTATTTGTTGTATTTCAACGGCAAGCGCGACGTGGTAACCAACAACAAAATAATGCGATATTTGATAATGCTGATGTTAGGCGAATATATGCTAGACTAAATTCTAAGCACTATGCGGAACGAGCGATAGAATGTAATTTTGCAGATGACGCTAATAAAAATATTGCTCGACCTTACATGTACCTGCTTGATGCAATACAAAAATATCAGGACGTTGGAGATGGATCTCCGATATCAGTAGAGAAATTTCCTACACTTTATCCGATATTTCATTTTGATGTTAGTAAACATAACTTTCGAGGTGTCGACTCAACAGCTGATATTGAAATTACTTGGACATTAGGAGCAGTTCCAGTAGAGCAGCTGTACGTGTACGCGCTAGTGATCAGCGACAGATTTATTACGATTGATTCTGTTGGAGGTAAAATGACAGTACAAGTTTAAAAATTACTAGTAATTTTGCAAGTTTGAACAAATTTTGAGTTTAATCTGTAACTTTAATATAAGATGACAAAATATATTGTAAATGAAATATACTTGAGTGATGGTCAAGTTAAAAAATTAGCAGCTGCTGTTGCACAACAGAGGCAGGTATCATTAAAAATCAACCCTGACATTTCCAAGGGTATTTTAACAAAATTAATGTTAACCAAAAAACAAGTGAACAGGTACGATCACGGCAAACCTTTTGTTTTAAATTTAAGTGCCGCACAAATAACGGCGATGGCAAAACAAGGTGGTTTCTTTGGTCCGGCATTATCAGTGATAGCCAGAACGTTATTACCTAACATTTTGCCGGTGTTAGGTACATTAGGACTAGCAGCAGCGTCTGGAGCAATATCTGGCGCAACGAAAAAAGCAGTTGAAGGTCATGGTATTGTTGGCAGTGGTATAAAGAAAATAGTCTAAAGATAAATTCTATGTGACTGATAAATATAATGCCACAAAGAAAAACAAAATCGTCGAAAACAAGGAAAACAAACCGTCCTCGAACAAAGCAAGGAGGATTTCTTCCTTTACTTTTAGCGGGGTTAGCAGGAAGTATACTGCCAAATCTGCTGGGAATAGGAGGACGAGGACTAACATTGCCGGGAACACGGCCACCCGCTAAGTAACTTTGATATACTTGATAAAATAGGATCGGTTCCCGGATTCCACGGAGTTTATTCTAAGGATGAACTTATTAACATCACAGGTGGTTCCTGCGTGATAAATATACAAGATTTCAATGACGGATCTGGTACACATTGGGTAGCAGTTTATAATAACAATTATTTTGACTCGTTTGGACTTCCTCCGAGCGACGCAATAAAAGAAATATATAAACAAAAAATATAAAATAATATATTATTCGTCCAATCAACTTCAACATGTTGGAACTTCTACTTGTGGAAATTATTGTATAATGTTCATTAAACAAATGTCCCAGCCTAAATTTAATTTTTTAAATTTTATTTTACAGTTTGACAAGCAACCTTCTCACGCTAATGATGAGATTGCAATTAATTTTATCTAAACTTACAAATATATAATGTCAACATATTGTCTCAAATGTAGAACTAAAACAGAAAATATCAATGAAACAACAGAAAAAACAAAGAACAACAGGACGATGGTGAAAAGTCTTTGCACAATTTGTGGAAAAAGTATGTTTTTAAAGAAATTATCCCCAGCGATAAAGTCGTTGGGAGCTGGTTGCCCTGACAATGTCAGGGACGTTATTTTAGGAGACAACTAATTAATAGAATGAAATGCAAGTGTGATTGTGATAGAGATTTATGTTTTGAGCAAACTAAAATTGTCACATACTGTCAACAATGCAACAACAGAGAAATAATAGGAACAGGTATAGACATACATAAAGTAATTGGCAAATTGCCAAAACCAAAAGGAGGCTGGACATTGCCAGGCCATAAATATACTGGACCTTATAATCCTCTTGATAAACAACTAGATGAAAATGATAATCCGCTGCCAGGACAAGAGCCTTACAATCAAGTTAATGAGATAGCAATGCGCCATGATATCTGCTACCGGGACAACGAGCAAGATAATGCTGGTTGTGATAAAGTAATGTTAGACGAACTTCGTGATATGAAACCGACAAATATGCGAGAACGTTTTGATAGAAGGCTGGTGCAGGGTTTTATTGGAGCAAAATATAAATTGGGACTCGGTGAAGAATTGTATGATGATCTTGCAGCTGAATTACACAAACCTAAAAAAAAAGTTTACGCCACGTAAAGTTGTCGCAAATGCCGTTGATGACATCTTTGCAATAGATTTAGTAGATGTATCAAATCTAGCTCAGTTTAACGATAATAAGAAATACTTGTTTAATGTCAGAGATGTTTTTAGCAAATATGCTTTTAGTGTGCCAGTTTCAGACAAGACAGGAACGCAATAACTGACGCGTTAAAACAGGTTATCGTTAGTACCGAAAGAAAACCAAATAGAATCTGGACCGACCAAGGAGCGGAGTTTTTCAATAAAAAGTTCGAGCATTTTTTGGAACAAAATAATATCAAAAAGTATGTTTCAGGAAACGAAGGTAAAAGCGTTGTCGTCGAGCGATTTAATCGCACGCTAAACGAAAAAATACTCAAATATTTGATAGCTAAAAACACAAACAGGTATATTGATGATCTTCCGCAGATAGTTGACGAATATAATAACACGAAACACCGAACCACTAAAATGTCGCCAAACGACGCAATTAAAAATCCGATATTGGCGAACGAAAACATGTATCGCAGACATAAATTTAAAGTGGGTGATAAAGTTAGAATTTCTTTAACGAAAAAAAACATTTGAAAAAGGATTTACTCCAAACTGGAGCGAAGAAGTATTTGTTGTTGATAAAGTACTTTTAACAATACCTATAACATACTCGTTAAAAGATTTATTAGGTGAACTTATAACTGGCAGTTTTTACGAGCAGGAACTTCAGAAAACTGAACAAGATGTTTTCGTTATCGAAAAAGTTATTAGGAAAAAAGGCAATAAAAGTTTAGTTAAGTGGCGCGGGTATAGCGATAAATTTAATAGTTGGATACCAACTAAGTCGATCCAATAATGTTATTATAAATTTGTTCGTATTTCACAAGTACGGATTTACATTTGATAGTTTTACATAACGAAATTCAATGTAATTTTCTTGCATCATCAACTGGCATTAAATTGAATATTTTAGCAAAAATAAAATCGTATTTTATGCTCCTTTGCTGGCCAGTTATTTTTAGATTTAAAAACGGTTTGATAAGCTGCCAAAATATTTGTTGTTCGGCAACAGTAAAATTAAATTTTATTATTCTTTTAGCAATGTGATACTTAACATTATATCGTCCAGTTGTCGGTCTGCTGTAATTTTTTCAGTCGGAGACGGCGACTATATCATCTTCATCGTCATTATTAAATAAAATATCATCTTCGCTATAGCTAGCAAATTTGTCTATTATATCGTTAGTGACTGTAATATTGTCTGCGACTTTGTCGTTAGTGATTGTATCACTTGCGATTGTATATTCCGAATATATATCAGCAAGTCTTTTCATCAAGTTCATATTATAATATACTTTTATCTAATTTATTGTTATAAGATGACTAACGAGGTAAAATATCACCAAAAAGTTAATATATTAAATTATAACGAACTAGCTGAAGCAGTGAGAAAATGTCTGTTAGGGTATAATTCTTATTCTGTCGATGTTATTATTACGCAAGGCGAAAATGATAGGACATTGCTAACAGCAGCAGAAAAAAATAAACTTAACGATAGCGCAATAATGACGCTGAAATTTGATAAAGATGATATTATAGCGTTTGCTCATAATTGCTTAAGCATAAAGGAGCTAGCAAATATATTTAATCATCGTATCTAAAGATAATCCAAGCATCGTATTCGCTTGAAAAAGCTGATCTTATTATTCTATCGGCAACAAATGTTACTACCCTGGGATTTATCTTGTAGTATTGAGCAGCAGATGAGATTGAAGTAAATTTGATTTCCTCATCTGTTTCGAGATTAAATGAAACAACAGGTTTTACCGGACATCTAAAATTAATACCACCACCCCGTCCTTTTCTCACATTTTCCTGCTGGGTAACTAATTCTAAATTTTCCATTCGATTGTCAGTCTTTACGTTATTGATGTGATTAATAACCAAACCATTAGGTATAGGTCTGTTAAACGTCTCGTAAACAAAACGATGGCTAAGATAACTAACTTTATCGGTAAGTGTTCCTCGGACAGTTACCGTGAAATACCCCATATTATTCATAAAACCAACAACTTTTTTAGTTTATCTTCTTCGAATAATTCCCTTATTATTTGCCTCGTATAAATCAAATACCGGATGCGGCTGAAATTCGTTTTGTAAAGATAAGTTTTCAATATTGTCATCAGTGACCGCGCCGTTAACATGACATACACGTTGTCCTTCTGGAATTTCGTCACAGAACAAAGTGTAAATAAAATCTTTCTTTAATATTTCCGTTCTCTCAGCATTATCACCTTTAACGCTAATCTTATAACCTGCTGGCGTTGCTTTACCAACAGATTTTTGAGATTTTATGTTAATAACCGAACCAAGTGCATTACCAGCGTACAAGTTGTACTTGAGGTGAACGTAATAATACTCTTGCTCGTTTGCGTTTGTCATATTTTGTGTCATTATACTATAAGCATTTTACATCTCTAATTGATTTTTCAAATGGCGTGCGGTGAGTTATCGATCGAACAATCAATTAGAGATATAATATTACACTATATATAACAATGCTGAAATTACGTGAAATAGCTAAAAAAGCCTTATGGGAGAACCTCAAAAAATAGCGACTGCCTTTACAGGATTTGACAACAGTTATCGGTTCGATAAACAAATCGTACTGGTAAATTTCACTGCAACAAATCTCTATCATTTGCTAGAGCCAACTGTAAAACGTGAACTTGAAAAACATAAGGGTCTGAGAATATTAGTGCAATATCACGTTATATTTTCAAAGCTACTTGTGACAGACAAGGAAATTACAGACCCTTACATTAACGCAAAATCAAGGCGTGTTTTGCTTGGGACTGATCTTTCATCACTAGCTGATGAAATACACCAGGAAATTTGGGAAAAAATAGAAAAATTTACCGAATCGGGTTCGGGTTGAAAGTTTGAAATTATTACTGAAATTTTATTTCACACAATAAAATATAACGTATTACGCGGTAGTTCGTATACTGACCTACCACAAAAAATTAAAAATAAAAAATGCTGTATAAACGTAAAGAACGTCGATAACAGATGTTTTCAGTGGGCTATTCTTTCTGCGCTATTTCCAGCAGAACAAAATGCTGATCGCGTTGACAAGTATTTTAGTGACGTATCAAAATTAAATTTTAATGGCATCGACTTTCCAGTTGCAGAAAATCAAATACCAAAGTTTGAAAAGCAAAATAATGTTTCAATAAATGTTTTCGGACTAGATGAAAAAGAAAACTTCTATCCGAGATATATTTCAGAAAAAGCTTCACAATCGACAATAAACTTGCTGTTTTATAAGAATCATTACGTTTGGATCAAAAACTTTAACGGACTAGTTGGCAGACAGTACAGTAAACAAAACAATAAAAAGTTCTTCTGTTATCGCTGCTTGCACGGTTGCTCTGACAAGGAAAAATTACAAAAGCATTTGCATTACTGTAGTGACGTACAACGAATAACAATGCCGTCCAAAGAAAATAGTTTATTGCAGTTTGTCAATCATAAGCATAAACTAAATATTCCTTTCGTTATATACGCTTATATACGCTGATTTCGAGTGCTTGCTCCAGCCTGTACTTGGCGTAGAAAATAATCCTGACAAATCGAGTACAAGAAAAACTCAAAATCATGTTCCATGCGGAGTGGCGTACAAGATAGTTTGTTGTACTGATTCGAGCTTATCCAAATCAATCAAATTATATCGCGGTAAAAATCCAGCTGTTTGACTTCTCAAGCAGTTGATTAACGAAGTTGATGATATATTTAATCGTTTAAAAAGAATAACTCCAATGATAAAACTGACATCTCAACAAGAATCTGATCACAAACAAGCGGAATTTTGTCATATTTGTGAAAAAGCTTTTGACGTTTCTGATAATAAAAAAATACGTGACCATTGTCATCTAACAGAACAGTATCGTGGAGCGGCTCATGATAAGTGTAATTTAAAATTTCACGCTCAGGATTTTATTCCAGTTGTTCTTCACAATTTCAGAGGATATGATAGTCACATTATCGTAGAAGCTTTTGGTGATCGTGAAATAAAATCTCGTTTAAAACTTGATAACGTAATCAAGTGTATTCCGAATAATTTTGAAAAATATATGTCAGTTACTTTAGGTAAGTTGGGTTTTATTGACAGCCTACAGTTTATGGCAGCATCATTGGATGAGCTAGTGAAAGGTTGTAGGAGTTTAATAACCTACGAGACTGTTTTGGAGATAAATTTAATCTATTGACTAAAAAAGGAGTATTTCCGTACGAGTATCTAGACGATTGGAGTAAATTTAATGAAATTTCTTTACCTGATAAAGACAAATTTTATTCGCAACTCAAAAATGAAAACATAACTGATAGCGAGTATAGGTACGCACAAGATACTTGGAAAGAATTTGATTGCAAGACGTTTGGTGATTATCATGATTTGTACTTGAAAACTGATGTGTTATTACTGGCGGACGTGTTTGAAAGTTTACGAAAAGTGAGCTATAACAATAACGGACTTGATCCTTGCTGGTATTACCCTTCCCCTGGGTTATCTTGGGATGCTCTGTTAAAGTTTAGTAAAGTAAAGTTAGAATTACTGACTGACGTTGATATGTTCAATTTTATCGAAAAAGGTATCAGAGGCGATATTAGCGCTATAACAAAGAAATATTCTGAAGCAAACAACAAATACCTGAAAGAGTACAATCCTAAGCTTCCTTCGAAGTATATAATTTATCTAGATTGTAATAATTTGTACGGTTATTCTATGGCCGAACCAATGCCATTTGGTGGATTTCGTTGGATTACGACTGACCAATTTCTATCGGAGACAGAAAAAAAGATACCCGACGATATTTCGAATTTCGTTGAAGTTGATCTCGATTATCCAACTTCGCTACACAATTTACACAACGATTATCCTTTATGTGCGGAATCAATGGTAATAGATTATAGTATGTTATCTCAAGAACAACAAGCGATAGCATCACCAAGACAAAATTCTATGGTAAAAAACTAGTACCAAATTTACTCGATAAGAAAAATTGTGTTTTGCATTATAAAGATTTAAAACAAGCAGTAGATGCTGGTCTTGTGTTAAGGAAAGTTGATAGAGTTTTAAAGTTTAATCAGTCACCTTGGATGAGAGGTTATATTAACTTAAACACTTCGAGAAGAGTTGTAGCGAAAACCGATTTTGAAAAAAACTTCAAGCTTATGAACAACTCCGTTTTTTGTAAGACGATGGAAAATATTAGAAAACGGGTAAATATCGAGCTAGTTAATGATACCTACCGCAGGAATAAACTTGTGTCAGACGATGATTTTGTTAGTATGAAAATTTTTTTATGAAAATCTTGTCGCAATACAAAGAAGAAAAACTAATCTAAAACTAAATAAGCCAATTTACGTTGGAGCTTCCGTGTTAGATTTATCGAAGTAGCTCATGTACGATTTTCATTACAATTTTGTTAAAAATCAGTGGCCGTCAAGTAGACTATTGTTTACTGATACCGACTCGCTCGTGTATGAAATCGAATGCGAGGACGTCTATCAGGATATATATGATAATCGACATCTGTTTGATCTTTCCGATTACCCTCGTGACAGTAAATTTCATGATGACATAAATAAAAAGGTTATTGGTAAGTTCAAGGATGAAATGAACTCGAGCATCATCAAATACTTTATTGGATTGCGCAGTAAAATGTATGCCGTATTGCTAGACAATAATAAAATAACGAAGAAAGCAAAAGGTCTTCCTCGCGATTTTGTTAAAAAGTTTATGAAATTTGATGATTACAAGTACGCACTTGACGGCGGCATTAGTTTTATAAGAGCAATGGCTATTCGAACAAATCATCATAAACTCGAAACAGATGTCATTATCAAACGCGAATTGAGTAATTTTGATGACAAACGTTATTGCGAAAATGGAATAGATACATTTGCATTTGGGTATTATTTTGATGATAGATCTATACTCGATATTATATTCGATGACTAGGTATGAAATTTTATGTAAACAATAAAAATAATGTTTGAAAATTTGACAGTGACAAATAGCTACAATAGCAAGATCAAATATCTAATGATAGACGGTAAACAGTTGACAGTTGAAATTAATAATGAAATATCAGGTATATGTTTCAGCGGCCGTGACAAGCTAAAACTTTCGCTCTTCAAATCTGATAACAGCGAGTATTTCAATTACCTTGAACAACTGAGCCAGAAGTTATCAGCAGGATTTAAAAAATTTTATGATCCGATAAGTCAACAAAAATATACCAAACTTACCATCGATCTCGATCGGTCAAAAGTATATTTTATCGACAAAAAATATCCTCTTAACAAGCCGCAAATAAAAGATTTGTTCGAATGTCGTCGCTGTGTGAGCGGCAAAGTAAAATTCTGTCTCTATTATCATGATGATGAAATATTTCTAATATCAACGGTTGAAACATTGATAATTGGTGATGAGGTCTAAACTTTCACTTACCTTCTTACTCCAGAGAATAAATCCTACGCGTAATTGAAGGGGGTAGAGGTCCTGGGCTAGAAATCTTCTGGCTAAAAACTGTAAGTCGTTTTGGGATAGTGGTTGGTGGGTCTCCCAGATGGTAATTTGTATTTGTTTGGAGGGTCTCCGAGATGGTAATTTATATTTGTTTGGAGGTGGGTAAAGGTCTTGGATTATATTTGAGGTAGAAATCTCCTAGCTAAAAACTGTAAGTCGTTTTGGGATAGGGATTGGAGGGTCTCCAAGATGGTAATTTATAGTTGTTTGGAGGGTGGGGATAGGTCCAGGTCCTTGAGATAGAAGTCTCCATTTCCCTTACTACTATACTTACATATGGCAGGAAAATATGGGATGTTAAAAGCTGGATCTAATAGAATAATTTTTAAGAATCAGTTTCTAAACAGTTAAGAAGATTTATAAAATAAATATACTCGAGTCTTTATATTACACGCTGAAGTAGGACGGCAGGCATTACAAAACGGGGGCCCCGAGTGGCCGAGTGGTCTAAAGCGCTCTCCGTTACGGATCACTGCCATCTCACCTCTGTCTGCGTTGGTTCGAGTCTAAGATTCGGCGAATGTGGATATGTGAGAAAGCTTGCAAGTAGCTTCTCGTGGGTCGGTGGTTCTTTCCGCGGATTTCCCGGTTTCTTCCGCCACCATTAATACTGGCCACCATGTATAGCCTATCGTGTGCTGAAAAATGGCGTTAAGCCCCACAACAACAACAACAACATTACAAAACGCTGTAAGTATGGGCAGGACTTATCAATGGAAAGGAAAATTTAGATGTCCAATGTCGTATATAAAATGATTAACCTAGAATTTTATTCTGAAACTTCTGAGCACAATTGGAAACCCTTGCAAAGAAAATTATTAATAAAGTCGGAATATATGGTTAAATAGATATCATGTGATTCCTCTTAAATTAACAAAAATAAATTAGTTATTTGTTTTAGAGAAAAAATGTCGATAGGAATTTTTTTTGTTAATAATACCAGTATCCAATAGTAAAAATTGTTTGAAAAAGTCGAGTTTTCAGTGAACAATTCCATTATCTCCCTTTGTATGAATAGTCTAGGTTGGATTCGCCAATTTTGATTAAGAACTGTTATTACATAGGCCATATCATTTTGAAATAGCAAATTTACACGCACGCACGCACGCACACACACACACACACACACACACACACACACACACACACACACACACACACACACACACATATATATATATATATATATATATATATATATATATATATATATATATATATATATATATATATATATATATATATATATATATATATATATATAGTTTTGTACAGGAATCACACTGACTATTTGGAAAGGTGATATTCATTCTTCTTTCGTCACACATTTGACTGACACTTTTTAGGTACTCCGTATTCCCTCTTTCACTAATTCTGTGCCCTTCTGTCTCTTTCGCTCTCTCCTCTTTTTCTATTTACTATATTACACGTGCAATACTTATAAAAGTAACACAATCTTAACGTCTTGCGTAATAAAACATGGAATGCACCAAACTAATATGTCCTATATGTATGACATGGGTTTGACTTTTACCAATCAAATTTTGTTCAGTTCTGTTCGATTCAGTACATAACTGGCTAAAATAACAATTCAACAGAGTACAACATAAAACAAGTTGACAACGCTTTCACAGGGAAGTCATAAATAATGTCTCCTCACCAAATTCAAATGATGTATTAAATTTCACCGAATGAAAAGTTTTCGCAATAGTAAGAACTGCTATCAAGTGTTGCCAATTGTTAATAGAATATTTTGTTTACCATTAAAGGGGAACATAGGCTCTATCTCCATGTGCATAATTAGTACATAATAACTGAAGTCCGCGATGCTATGCACTTCAACATGTTAAATCACCCATTTTCTGTTTTATTGCTCAATATATGCCTCTGGCAAAGTACTCCATAATATGCCATAACTACATTTTTCTTTTGCTATTACAATTTCCAGTAATATGGCTGGTCGGGCCCTTTTGACATTTTTGGCTTCATACATCATGTATGAATCGAACAAAAATTAGCCCTTGCCACTGGCACTACCTTTTGCCATACTGGCATTGGCATTTATTCTGTGTAACATATTTGACGTAATATTTGGTTTACATCAACAACGAGGGCACTGGGGTAACGTAGATAAGATAAGGATGTCCAAAAACAAAAAGGAACAAATTCGACTTTAGAGAACTGAAAGGTAGATCGGTTAAAAAGCAGATAATCGGCGGAGAGAGATTTTCTTTTCTTTGAAACTTAAGAATGAGTCTTCTTGGAGTCAAAGCTTTCTGTCTTTTATGTCCTGTTCCAGTCAAAGAAAGGTATGAGCTATTCATACTAGCCAATCCGGATTGCACATTCTTCGAACGTTTGCCGTATTTAAAATGACCATGAATTTAAAGTTATTTGAGAGAGAGAGAGAGAGAGAGAGAGAGAGAGGTAGGGTGAGTATCACGATTCATGACATTCCAAATGTTCATCCAAATTACATTCTGACATGTACCATGAAACAGTGTTTCATATAAAACCAAGACGAGTCGATTATTCAGACTGGGCTAAATAGCTCATTTCGCCTCTTGATTAGACAGACAGACAGATCGACAGACACACAGACATGCTCTTAGAGTAGGATTTCTTTGTTTTGAATGAAATTAAAGCCTGAAGGAAAAAAACCCTGAAATAAGTAAACCTTCTCTTCAGTTTGGAATTTCAGTTTTAATAGATAGCTTCTTGTAGACTGTAATCGTTAGCACTTCAGCACATTCACCCATAAAAAAGAGTGAAACTGTCATTGAGGTGGGGGGTGAGGGTGGGAATGGAAATCAGCTGATACTGGAGATAGTGTTAGGATGTATAGAGATCCTAGGCGTATTTCTAACAGGAATTTAATATTGATCGAGTCTGATATAGCTGAGAAGTGAAACATAAACTGGGCGTATCGAATCGATGAATTTTAAACCTAAGTACGTCATGCTGTTCTCTACTGTGAAGCGTTTTTGATACTTTCTCCACTCACGCACTTGCCGCCTTGTATATATATATATATATATATATATATATATATATATATATATAGCATATATATATATATATATATATATATATATATTGCATTTATTCTCGCATGAATAGTCAAGGTTCGCATGATCTATTTAAAACTTTTTAAAAGAATTTTTAATTATTTGTCTTTACTAGATGTAAAATTTAATTATAAGGACTGCTCAGCTTGTTTGTTTATGTTTACTGAAGTATTAACAGAAAAATAAAACGCTGTGCAAACGTAGGTATGACCCGTTGCAGTTTGCACAGCACTTTCTAAGTTCATACTTCCATGAACGTAAAAAAAACCCATAAACTGGTAAATCCTTAGTTATCCAGGAGAAAACAAATAAATATAATGAAAGTCAGGACTTTATTGCAGGAAAACAACAAGAAGGCAAACGTACATATGAAAGTACAACTGACAAATAAAATTCATACTTGTGACTGTACCATAAATTAAAAATGATGATACAAAAGATACAAAACTCGTTCTAATAATATTTAATCGCTACTAAATCTGAAAATATAAATTTTCTCACACTTGACAAGCTACAATAGATCTCGTATAAACTCAAGAGATATTTTATAGATAACAGTCATTTCTTCAACGATTCAATTATCAGATCAAATTAGTAACATGCGAAAGGTATATCGAATGTACAACTACACTAATTAAGTTCCTTATATATTCCATTCATTTCTCTACCTTTTTAATGAACTCCAGTATATTAGTTCTAATTTTTTTAGATACACCAAGACTATCTTCCTTATATTAGGTACTAACCTGTATATTACAGTGCCGAAATGTAGCATAGGTCATGTTGTATTTTCTGGAAATATTTGCATTTCATTGTAATGACTGCAAGTTTAGGTGGAAATGACTTTCCTGAACCCGTCAAATCACATCTGTTTGCTTTATCATCCTATGAAAAGCCAGAAGGCTGAACTCTGAAACGTCACTGATTACATACTCTCCAGGAAAAAGGAGAGAAAACAGTAGCTATTTAATTAGAACTACAATATGATGCAACAATCGCTGACAGGCTCAGTTACCATGATGATGTCTTGAAACGTTAACTAAATAGGGTAACAATATCCATAAAGCTGCCCTTATTTCCACATGGGATACATGTAACTATTTTTATAACAATATACAAGTTATACGAGTCAGTCATTCAAAAACTGGTGCATCAATATGGACATGACTTAGTCATTCCAAGACACTGGTACATCTATACGGAGATGAGAAAGTCTTTAAAAGACATCATTAATGCTATGTCCTCATGTTCCAAAAGTAATTAAACACAGCGCCATTATTTAGTTCGAATTTTATATTCGAATTATCATATATTCGAATTATCTTATCCACACCATAATAGTCTAAAACTTAATTCCCGTTTTAAACAGAACGAAGTAACATTTGAAACGTTTTTACAGAAGTTATTTAATTGCTACTCTGGAATGAAAACTCATTAATAAGCGAGAGAAATATATCAGGATGTCGTCAAATGTATTAAATAACTTGAGACAAAGGACGAAATGATTAATGGTGAACAAATGAAAATAAAAATCAAATATGTATCAGCTAAATACGAGTAGATAGAAACGTATATGCCATCAATCACTTATAAGGCACTGAAATTAAATTACTTACTCGTTTCCAAAATAATGGAACAATTCAGCTCTAGAACACACACACACACGCGCGCTTTTTCAGGCGCTTAACTGCTGGCGCATTATAAATAACGGAGAGACCAACTCACAATTCAAGTAGTGATGCTCAAAATTTAGAAATATAAGAAAAAACTTCTGAATTATACCTTTATTTAAATACGGACCTTTTATTTTACAAACCAATATATTTTCTCAAACGAATTTGTTTATGCAGTTAAGTCCACACCAATTCTTCTAACATCTTTAGCGAATTAGAATTTAATATAGAACTTGCAATGAGACTATTTCGATCCAGTGTTGTTGCTAGGACCATGTATTCAGAGGTAAAACGTGTTTTTGTTTACTTTATGCCGATTATGTTTTGCTGGGTTTTAGAAAGTTTATTCCAAATGTCTAATTCGATATAATGTTTTGGAATGTGTTTAAAGTCTTTAACTGTTAAGTCTGTCTTCTTTTCTTTTTTTTATTAACATCTTTTCTTAATCCAAAATTAAATAAATAGAAATTTAATTGAAAAGAATAGACTCTAATCAACGCACAACTTAAAAAGGTCCCCGCCGATTGTATAAGGCTATAGGCATCGTCCGACACAAAACATTTCAAACTGTACATTTAGCTGCGAATGAGGCTGAACGTGACATTTTCAAATAATTTCTTGTTTAAACAAATGAACAGAATAAACGTTAGTATTAATGGAGATATTTACATTGTAACAAACTGCATCCGTCCTGTCAGTAAAATTGATTGGATAATATCCTTCATCTATTAAATTGAAGTTATCACCTAGGAAAGGGGTATATGGCAGAAACATATAATCCATTTTAAAATGTTTAATTTTTCACCAACCTATATTGATTGACTGAATGTCTAGAGGGGCAGACATGGGTGGAGGAGGGTACGCTTCCCCTTAAAATGAGCGCAAAACAACCGAAAAGTTTCCTAATGTACGTTTCCTTAACAGATCGCTAAAATTATTGTCTGGAAACGCTTAATATGCAAGACTTCGCCTCCTGGGCCCCTATGGGAGTTCCGTCCCACAGACTCATCGCCTGCTTGTTTACGCCCCCGCCCCCCTCTTATATGCAGCTAGTTATTCAGATGGAACTATTGCTATGCTGATTCATTAACCAAAACGGTTTATGATTCATATCCAAAGTTAACTTTTATCATTTTGCATTGCGCTTCTATTTCATGTATTATTTTTTAAACCTGAAAAAAAGCACAGATTAAGTTATATTATTAAGCAACATGTATAATAACTTAAATAATATTTGACTTAAAATATCATATCAACAATTTGTAGTATAAAAAAGAACAAAACATTATTTACAAATGGCACGCGTTGAGATAATGCTTACAGTTCAATTCTAGCATTAATACAATTCACACACATTCATGCATACCGGTTTATTTTATCAAGAACAACCTTCCTTTGGACGGCTAATCCCATTTGTACTTCCCTTTAATTAATTTATATTAACCTACTCAAGTCAAATACATACGCATTTCCCCCTCCCCCTCCCGGGGAAAAAACCGCATGTCAATAGTTGCTAAATTCCAAGGTCAGAAAGCATTGGAATATACAGCCTCTGTGCTAGTGCTAAGTAATAATGTTTTCCAGAGAAATGAATCACGACATACACCGTACACCGTGCAACAAGACTCGTTCATACCACGAGAAGGCGAAAAAAACCCTCAACCCCACCCCCCCAAAAAACAAACAAACAATCCATCATTGTGCCTCCGATAACGTTAAAAAGATCCCTTGTTTTAAAAAAGTCTTGAATAAGTAAAATTATATCTATTTTGTCCCTGATTTATTTCTGAAACATACTACTAATGTTTCAGAACAGAACAGAACAGATAGTTTATTCAGTACTTGGGGCCTCCGGTCCATAATGCATAACGTAATAAAGCATAATATAATACACAGAGCGCCATAAACAGTACTGTAAATATACGTTTGTTTGGGTCTTGATGTTGATACTTTTTAACAGCTCATCTCTTAGTTTAAAAGCAAAATACAAAAAGTTTGAAACCTGTAAGTAATAAGACTTATTTTCTGAGTGAAAATTAAATTTATAAATTTATCTACAGATGGGTTGATATAATACATCTCGTCGAGATACTTCCGTCGTAAGTTGGTATAAGAAGTACATAGACATACACAGTGATGCTCATGCTCTGCACACTTGATATTTCTTTAAGACATAGTTTGCAAACTCTTTGATCTCTTTAAATTTTAGTGCGTCTTCCTCGTTCAGTCATTAAATAATGCTTAGAACATCGAAAAGATGCAAATACTTTCCTGACAATGAAAGGTACAGCTAATGTCAAATATTTCTCAGTATCCAATAACGGCTTATATTGACTATAATAAACATATTTTGTAAAATCGCCTATTTTACTTCACAAATTCTGTAATGAGGAATCAAACAGTCGTTGTCTCAACATAGAAAACTGTTTCTGTCACCCATTTCTTGCTCTAGTCATGCATAACCAAAGCAATGCGCGAACAAAACATTTACTTTACTGGCTCATGTACTTTTGCCGGCATCATCCAGTTTTTAATATTGCAGAGGATATCTGCTTGTCGATATATCTATAATTTTCATCCAGTACTTTACACATCTGAATAGAGGGTATCGTCCACATTCACCAAGACTAACATAATTATTTATAGTATTTGAACGTTAAGATATATTTTACACCAATTATGCAATCCTGTAAATACTTGAAACTCTCACGTACTATTAAGTTATTCATGCATGGAAATGATGTGTCTCACACGCAGGCCACAACACAGTGTCTTTAGACTAATTAACACTACATGCATATTAATAAGTCAGCAAACTAAACGTTTCAAGGTAGCAAAATTTCTCACTTCCCACTCCATAAAGCGTGCTGAATGAGTGATATTATGGACTCGTTCCACAAATATGGATTCCTGATTCGTGACAAATGTGGAGGAACGTTTTATTATTATTGAAGGAGGAACATACATGAAGATTGCTATTCAGCTATCCACATTAAACTACCCCCTCCCCGTAAAATATTACTAGACATACAAGTCTATCCCCACCCCCACACACAATATTTTTATCCTGCCAATGATATTAGATATTTGATCAATATCATTTTACAGACCGTGTAATTTATACTTTCCACCACACCGTGTGCCACTTATGACCAAATAACTATGTCTAATTGTTTTAAGAGAAGAGTGACTGGTTGACAAAATAAGCTCGATGTAAGAATTGAATCAATCTGATTACAATCAGATCTCCGCTGTTCTACGTGCAGATCTGACCACGACCGCTTAAGGGTCGTGTTCTGGTGACCTTTGAGTTAGCCAATGGAAATGCAGCTTTCAAAAATCTGAAAGTGAATCAGATCGTTCAGTACACATTCATGCTCTTCATCCACACTGTTAAGTCTCCAAACGCGAAGAAATAAGACGTCATCTGATTGGTTGATAAAATTAGCGATTATGGTAATAACATAGGTTATTAGAACATGACCCCTAAGCGGTCGCTGTCAGATCTTCATGTATAACAGTGGAGGTCTGACTTTAATCAGATTAACAACTGAATATTGTTCATTATCATTGATTGACCAAGAAACACCTTGTGTATGTACGTCAGTGACAGTAACCGCATAGAACGGTGAGAAATGATTGTCATTTGCATCATTCAGTCAGCATCTCAGTGCAGAAGATATAGTGTAGTCTGTTAGTAATTCAGGCCAACTATGAGACAGGTTTGAATACAGAGTGAGAGACACATCATGGAATAGCAAGACAGCAGATGAAAAGTTGCACGCTACAGGAAACTCTCTCGTTCCTTCTCGTTCATGCGACTTAGTTTTTCCTGTAATAGAAGAGATGATAGTAGAATAACTAAGATACAACTTTTATAAATAATAGATTTAGTATATAAGCCGAATAAACTAATTCAAAGATACAGGAACACGTTTCATACAGAAACTTCTATAATAAAGGCAGAGGTTTACCGTATATACTATATTATGGGTTGAGTCAAACTGCAAACAACAAAGATCCTGATCTGCTATAGCATAATGTGCCCCGAGACCAAGTTATATGTTGTTTGTTATACTGATGACTCCTAACAAACTGCACAGACCCAGATATGCCGGCGCATTATGCGACAGCAGATCAGGGTGTGTGCAGTTTGCAGTTGTACACGACTTATAAGCGAGTACAGATGTTGTTACATTTGGTGAACTGTAACATAAACAGCAAGAACGGGGATTTATATTTCCTAGAAAAGGAAGAAAGGACATTCCAGCATTGCATTGTAGATGCTGCATTGTAATTAATTTCACTTTGTAGTGAAAGCAAAACATTTTCGGTTTAGCAGACAAGGTATAGTTCATGATAAAAAAAACTGAACAAAATATTTCCATTGATGTAGACCAGAGCAAGTACTGTAATCATGTGCTGTATAATCAAATAATTATATAAATTTTCCTTCAGTAAAAAGAGAAAGACACAAATTAGATTTCCTGTGAATGACATTCTTTCTAACTTTATTTTAGCAAATGACACCACTACGCTAAATCGATCCTGAAATAAGGCAATTCACAAGTCTTTTTTCTTATTTCCTTACTGTTTCAAAGGTATTCATGAAGGGCATTCTGTGTGTTATGTAGAATTACGAAATGTTGTGATTTGACGGACATTCTAAAAATTGAACATCTGCTGGATGTTATTCAACTTCTGTGGGATGTTATTCTTCTGTGTATTTGCCGAAGTGAAGCCCACGGCGTACTTGTGTAGTACTTAAGTGCCCCATGTTAGACACATAGGCTGTTGTCAGTGATAAAAGCCATCTGTTATTTCATGTTGTATTGAGTGTTGATCTTGCATCAGTTCTGACACACAATCAAGCTATCAAAGGAGACTATAGAACTAATTTGACATATTTTAAAAGACTTATTACACTTTAAATGAGCTTTTTTATTATGCCGCAGCTGCATTTCCCCGAGAATAACATTTTTAAAAAAAATGGCATTTTAGTGAATAGTTTTTATTCGAGATTATCTTTGACGGCAAAATAGTCATATATGAGATTAAATCAAGTATTGATTAGACATCGTCATAGTCACAATAGGTATCATATTCACTGTTAATTCATGTCACCAGCTTGTGGATGTGGCGGTCGACGTAATTGAAAATTCCTACCACTCTTTTCTGCAAATAAATGCGTTTGGACATCGTTAATTTGCAGACACACGAGGCATCCTCCAGTGGGTTTCAATTGACAATTTCGATGAACTTTTCAATGAGTTTTGTTATTGATAATGTACTATAGGAAATTTATCATTTCAATACGACAAATGGATCAGCTGATAAAATATATTGCAAATACTATCTGCATGATGCTTACGAATCTGCGTCATTAAATTGACGTTTAATAGGAAAGAAAAGAAGAATGTATTCATTAATTTTTGCATTAGTAATTACTGATTAAATTGCATTCTAAGACTAATACAATTAATTATAATATGGTCTGCAAAGCTGATGTAATGTAATGTGAATTAAGTTTTCAGTAAATTGTATATATATATATATATATATATATATATATATATATATATATATATATATATATATATATATATATATATATATATATATATATATATATATATTACGCCCTTTCGTCTTTAGCTATAAATTGTGTTTGATGTGTAATTCTAAAGTAAATTTTATATTATGTTCTCCATTTACATCATTATAAGAATCATACAGTATAATGTTGTTAAAAGTAGAGGTGTGCGGTATTACTGGTATACCGTTTTACCGCAATATTTTTTCCGGTGGTATATACCATAGTATTTTTTCGCTGTACCGGTACTTCGGTAGTTTCCGTCTGTCAGATATGTACGGAAATTCCTGATGAATATTGTTAGGACTTTAATGATGTTAACAACGTATTTACATTATTAATGACACAATATTTTTTTTTTTTAATTATCTTTTTTACAAACCTGTTTTACCGGTCACAAATTAATAGTGAATATTACAAATATAATTTTATTTATGATCCTTTAATCATATGTTTGATACTAGGCCGATAAATCAGCCCTTCACCCGTGATGATGTTGATTTTCGGGTGAGGGGCTGATATCACTATTCATTAAAAACTGCAATTATCTGCATACAAATTTGGCTGCACACATCGGTGTACATTTTATACACTTACCGGTATTTCTCGTGGCTGTGAAGCTACCGTCAGCTGTGGAGTTCTTTTGGTGACATGTACATTATATTTCCAGAGCATATCATTTGTTTGGTGACTTGTAAATCCACCTGGAATAGCACAACTGTCTGTCCTGTGGCCATTTTGAATTTCGCGCTTGATATGGCTGTTACCAATTACCGGTATGTGTCTAAAGTGTACGCAAAGTTTGTTCCGGAAAGATTTGCATGCAGCAAAATTGCACATTTTAATGAACAGGTCACATTAGACCCACATATTGTCCATCAGTATCAACACAGATTTGGGGGGTTGATTTTTCGGACTAGTTTGATACGTGTTACACATGTCAACGCGGTGGCCAAATGAAATGTGAAACGTGATCGGGCCAAGTTGAACTATCGGAAAATTTTCTGATTAAACAAATTGAAAACCTCCCACAAAAACAGAACAAAACTAAACAAAACACGTCATATTTTAGTAATTTACTAGCGTTTGTGAATGTGTTTAGTATATGTTTTCATTTATGAGACTACGAATAATCCTACGATGTTCAGGGGCGCACTTGTTCTGTGTCTGAACTTCACGTAATTTCTCAAGTCCACTAAATATTTTCTCCTTTGTTGAGTAAGTGTGTATTGTGTTTACTGGCCCTCTGTGATAAATGTCGTTCCAGGGTGTTGACATCCTACTCAATTTCCCTGTCAACTATATCAATAGCGTAGCTAGAAAATTGTTGGCTTCATCAATAATTCCTATTTTTATCAATAGACTCTCCAATATCAGCATGATGTCTTTCACAGTATCAGCTATAGTGTAAACTTAATCATCCCACTTTAGTTGCAGTTTTTCGATTACAACTTATACAGCAATTAACATACACATAGAAAAATTCATCTACTATAAGGTACTGGTCATTTAATTTTTTTTTGGGGGGGGGGACAGGGGCAATGATTATCTTAATAGCTGAGATAGTTTCTTTTCTTTTATCTCAAGATAATTCATACAGTTTCCAGATAATATCATGGCTACAATACTGTGTTATTTTGGTATAAATTTGAACAAGGTATTTTTACAGCTATTGACAAACGGAAATTAAACAAAAATGTATCAGGCCCCTGCCCCAGGTCATTAGATTGTTGGTCCTTAATATAACTGATATATACAATGGTACTTATTGCGGTACGTTCAGAAATATCGCGGTATACCTTGGTACAAAATATTTCATGGTACCCAGCTACTTAAAACATTGCCAAGAATAAAGAGTTTCCACCTAGAGTTCAGAGTAATTTTATTCTCGACTCTCAGACATACGGTGCTAGAAATTAGCAACTCTTTTCCCAACTTCTCAGACATACGGTGCTAGAAATTAGCAAATCATTTCCGGCTTCTCAAACAATTGGTGCTAGTAATTAGTAAATCCTTTTCGGACTTCTCAAACATACAATTATAGAAATTAGCAAATCCTCTCCGGACTACTCAGACATACGGTGCTAATAATTAGCAAATCCATTCCGGACTTCGCAGACATACGGTGCTAGAAATTAGCAAATCATTTTCGGCTTCTCAAACAATTGGTGCTAGTAATTAGTAAATCTTTCCGGACTTCTCAAACATACAATGCTAGAAATTAGCAAATCCTTTCCTGACTTCTTAGACATACGGTGCTAGATATTAGCAAATCATTTCCGGACTTCTCAGACATATAGTGCCAGAAATTAGCCAATCCTTTCTGGACTTCTTAGACATATAGTGCCAGAAATTAGCTAATCCTTTCTGGACTTCTCAGGCATGCGGTGCTAGATATTATCAAATCCTTTCCGGACTTCTCAAACATATGGTGCTAAAAATTAACAAATCCATTCCGGACTTCTCAGACATATGGTGCCAGAAATAAGCTAATCCTTTCAGGACTTTTTTGATATACGGTGCTAGATATTAGCAAATCCTTTCCAGACTTCTCAGACATATGGTGCTAAAAATAAGCAAGTCCTTTCCTGGCGTCTCAGAATATGGTGCTAGAACTTCGCAAAAATCCTTTATGAACGTTATTCTTACATGCTCAATCACACAATCAGTATATCAATCACGGATTAAACCAAATTAGGACTTGATAAAAAGAAGTTCCTAAGTGCCACTTGCATCTTCATTTCTTAGTATAGCTGACGTCATAAAGACGAACAGGTAAAAAGCAACTAAAGGTAGCTTTGTGTGTGTGCGTTTGTGTGTGTGTGTGTGTGTGTGTGTGTGTGTGTGTGTTATATTTAATTCATAGTTTTCATTCTGCTGCAACAGAAATCGTCATCTGTACATCCTATTATTGCATGCATGACAAAAAGAGGAATTTTAGGTGTGGCAGGATTGTGAATGTAAGTCAGGCCATCTTTTTTAGTACTATACGTTTGGTGCTAACAGTGAGCTTCAACTGAGCTGGCAACGTTAGATTTTACAAGCCTTACAGACTGTTTAACAATTATATCAGTATTTCCTAGTCAAGACGTATGTCAATGAAATATGGAACTTTTTTAATATCTGAAATAAATCCAGTTTACCGTCAATTTTTGATTATTTTATTATTGATACTTTTTGGTGGTGGGTGGCTTTGGCGGAGGCTTTAATTTCTGCCGTAAGCAATGATGCTTCTGCAAAGTGTTGGCCGTAATGTGAAAGGATGTCAATAAGATAAGTTAGTATTGTTGATGGTTTGACGTGCGTTGTATGAGCTGCATATTCTGTTAGCGGGTAAACTACTGTGGAAAAAAAACTTAAATTTGTGATGCGATTCACGTAGAAGCAATATACACATTCTGAACCCAATACACTTACAGGAAGACCCTTAAGCGTCATCCAGTTGCAAATAAACGATACGATTTACGATTAATGTCGTTAAAGATAATTTACAAAGGGTATTTGTGTAAAATTTCACCAGTAATGTGTGCAGACATTACCTGTATGTCCATATGGCGGCTGCTGGAGGCGGACGACTTGATTGCTTTAGAAAACTTATGCTATTTAATCCATTATTCAACACATCCGTTTTTTATAGATCCGTTAATGGAATCCTTTTCATCCTTCTGGCGTATAATCCCACGCCAAGCTATTACCATTCAAATTTACATTAAAAATTATAGAACAAACATAAATCTAACTATTGATAAAGTGTTTACCATTTCAGAAGGCAACAGGTACATACAATTGATCCTTGCTATTGTGCAGTTACAATCTCCATATAACAATAATATCTACGCACATCCAGTGCCGCAGTAGACATTATAATATTTTGTAGACAGTATAGCATTTTCACTTTCATTTCAAATGACAATCTTACTGAAATTATCGGAAAGTACACCGGTATCGTTCAAATACACTCATCACACTGCCTTTAAACGAAGCACATCGTGATAACAATAATTTTAAAATAAATGCACGACAGCTACACGAGAGTATATATTGTTCCATAATAATTTGTATAAAATACATACTTGCAAAGGTTCTTTGTAGAAAGGACGAAATCTATCCGATAAAAATGTGATTAAACAAAACTTCAGGGTAATAAGAGCAAGTGCACATAACATGTAATAATAATAATAATAATAATAATAATAAAATAAAAAAAATTAAGTTCAATATGCTAGCCTTAGATGATACAACAACCCAAATAATATTTTTGAGACACCTTTTTATCTAGATAATAATAAAGTAGTAGCAATAGTTGTAACAGTATTTCTGTTGTTGCTGCTGTTGTGTTTTTTTTGGGGGGGGTCTGCTGGTAGTGGTTGAATTATTATTATTATTATTATTATTATTATTATTAATTGCTTCGTTTAGCAAAGTGGACAAGCACAATGTAACCTCCCATAACGGTAACCTCTCTCAAACAGTCACCTTTCATATCCACTAAGTTTCAGGTTTTCTAAACAATACTGTTTCAAAAGTATATATATCAACTAATTTAAAATGTCAGCTCCCTTCAGCGCACAATTTCCTTCTCTCCATGAGGTGACTGGTAAAGACAGGCTACACTACTTGAAGATAAAAGATTTTTTTTTCATACGTAATAAAAATCACTATTTGTTACAGAGGAACCAGGAAAGGACAGAGATTTTGATTTGCATAAGCTTTTAACGGCATTCAGATTCATCCTTCGTTATCTATATGACTTATTGTTCATGTCCTTGTTCCTTCACCGTACCTTTTTGACCGTTCTTGAAATCTTTTTAGCAAAATATTCTGCAAGGCACACAACTCCGGCTATAGCCACGCCGCCCAGTAGGATAAAAAATACACCGGCCACGTTTTCTATCTGGAGTTCCGACGTTTCGTCAGTAGAAGGCTTTGATAAATCAGGGCAGTTCCGCCTTCCCCACCATCTATAAGGACAAAACATGCGAAACAGGCAGTCACTTGTATAGTACAGAAATTTAATACGAAGTTACTAAGAGAATCCCACCGTGGCATGAATAGCTGTAGGATGGTAATTGAGGGTTAATCTAAAGGTTCAAAAGTATACTTATTTTAACGGAAGTAAATCAGCTTCCGCTTTTATCATCTGTAAGATTTAGTATGAGTTATCTGGTTTAAGCGATTACATATAGTTTATGAGAGGCCGAAGTGTTATGTATATTTAATTTATATTATGTGTTTAACTTTTGTCCATTATTTTATTTTGGGAACAGAACGATTACACAGCTTAACGTTTGTCCATGATTGTAAGCTGTAAACAGAGCGTTTACGTAGCAAGAGTTCAAGGCCAATCTTGCTTACATTTTGGCTAAGTTTTTCCGTTGGAAATCTTCACATTCTATTACGTTGTAAGTCGTGAAAATGTGTATAAATAGGGATTTGATAAAGAAATAATTCATTCCTGTTTAGTATCAGTCTGTGGGAATCTATGACCAGAGTTTGCAGTTGTGTTGTTGACATAGGAATAATTCCAGAGGAATTATTTATTTAAAATGTTCATTTGAATTATAAATGTGCTCATTGACTTTTGGATTAATGCACACTACTTTGAATTATTGCGAACTGATTAAAAATAAAATTCTCGATTGAATCATTGCGTTATATTAAGACATTCAAGACTGCTGGAATTCATTTCGAACATTCCACACTTCTGGACTTGTGTGACAGGACATTTAGAACTGTTTAGAATCTAATTCATACTATTGTAAGTGTCTTTTGAATTTTCATTTTGTATCGTAGGGAAAAAATTGCTCGCTGACTTTATGTAAATTGTTTGTTTCATTTTTTTTTTGTTATGTATTTTAAGACCTAGAGTCATAATAGAAGGCTGTCCATATTATACGACTGTGCAATAGTTCAGTATTCAAGACCACGAGGCAACATTTTCCTTGGCTGAGGCCATAACACGGGTGAGTGTGTTATGAAAGGAAATAGATTATTAATTCTACAGTCCAAATATATGGCTCAAAAAGATTGCTGAACCAGTTGAACATTTAAAATAGATGCAGTTGTTACCAAGGTGGATACGGCAGTAACTCATGCAAGTTAAGTACAGCATGCCCCGGCAAATAAAAGAACACAGCGTGTTGATTTTTTAGTCTGTCTGGAGGATAAATACAGAATTGACAACACAACAAAAAGCGGGTAAATTTCATTCATCTAAGAGTACTTGCTTTTCTTAAAGAAGGCATATACCTGCAGATCCCAAAATAAAAGAATAAGTTTAGCTTGGTTTGGTTTTTTTTTGTGAGGTTTAACGCCATTTTTCACTATATGAAAGTCCATATATGGCGGGCCAGAATATTTGGTGAAGAAAGAACCTGAGAAGACCCTGGGAAGAACCACTGGCAGTAGGTACTGGCAAGCTTTCTCACACGCTCATGTTGGTCGAGCCGAGACTAGCATTCACGCGGAAAAAGGTGACATGTGTGAGTGATCTGCAAAGGCGAACACCTTAGATTAATCGACCACCCGGGGCCTTAGATTACTCGGCCATCCGGAGCCTTAGATTATTCGGTCTCCAGGGGCCTTAGATCACTCGGCCCACGGGGCCGTGGAACACTCAGCCACTCAGGGTCCCATTAGAAAATAGAAAATGATCAAAGCCACAACGGAGATATACGTACTTATTTTCCATTTCATGTAGTTTGCCCTTGTCGCTTAACTTCAGAATGGCCATGGAGAGGTCTTCCCTGTATGTGGCTCCAGGAGGAACCCCTATGCCAAATCCCTTGGGGTCAAAAGGAGGTCCGACTTCCATGAACTCGCAGTCCTCGATTGTCATGTACTTGTTGACGGTAGTGTCCCAGAAGAAGGCGAAGTTCGCTTGCTTGACTTTTTTGAAACCTTCCTCTGTAGTGCTGACCATAGAGTCTGGGTCAATCTCCGACATCTGAGCCCACATCTTGGAGAAATGTTCGATGTTTGTGCTCTTAAAAAAAGACATGATACTGCTGTGCCTAACAGTCCCGTACTTGATTTTGGTTTGAGATGCTAAGTCCGTGACAGATTTGATGGGTGTATTAATTTTTTTCACAGTCAGAAAGGCAGCCAGGTTTGCAGTGTATGACGAAATCAATATAAGGGCAAAGAACCACCAGGAACTGGCAAGGATGCGTCCAGGAACTGTGGAGGGGGAGGCATCTGTGCTCCCCTGTAGAAGGGAACCGAAGACAAACCACAGACTTTGCCTGAAAGATATATAGGGGCAGTCCTTTTTCTGCATGCTCCCAACTCGCTCTAATATGTACAGAGTAATGCTGACGAAAATGAAAGCCCCAAAGGTGCATATCCAGACTGTATGGTGCAGGGGATTCAGGAATTCAAAGTAGGAGGTTTCGGACTGGGGAACCTTCATGAGTACACTGATGTACCGCGTCATAAAGGGTTTGGTAAAATCCACCGCGCCCTCACGATCCGAGCTAATGCTGAGCGGCGCTACTGACATTGTGGCGTTCTGAAACAATGTTAATATTCGTACATCTATCAATTATGCTCCTGTAGAAGTAGTAATAAAGATATTATTAGTAATATAAATAGTATATTAGTAATATAAATAATATTGGCAATAGTAATAGAAGTAGTATTAGTATTGGTAATTGAATTTGTGTTAGTATTAGCAATTGAAAAAGTGTTAGTATTAATAAAAGAAGTAGTATTAGTAATGGAAGTAATGTTAGTATTAGTAATACAAATATTATTAATATGAGTAATATTATTAGTATTGGTAATTGAAGTAGTGTTAGTATTAGTAACTGAAGTAGTGTTAGTATTAGTAATTGAAGTAGTGTTAGTGTTAATAATATAAATAATATTAGTAATAGTAATAGAAGTAGTTTTAATATTAGTAATATAAGCAGTATTAGTAATAGAACTAGCATTAGTAATAGAGGTAGTGTTAGTATTAGTAATAGAAATGGTATTACTACAAGTATTATAAACAGTTTTAGTATCAGAAGTAGTATTACTGTTAGTAATAGCAGCAGTATTAGTTTTAGCTATAGCAGTAGCATAATAATAATAATAATAAAACTAGTGTGCGTAATATAAGTAGTATTAGTATTAGTAATAGAAATAGTATTAGTATTAGTAATATAAGTAGTGTTAGTATTAGTAACACAAATAGTATTAGTATTAGTAATAGAAATATTATTAGTATTAGTACTGTAAGTAGTGTTAGTATTAGTAATATAAATGGTATTAGTATTAGTAATATAAGTAGTGGTAGTATTAGTAATAGATATAGTATTAGTAATAGTAATATAAGTAGTGTTTGTATTAGTAATATAAGTAGTATTAGTATTAGTAATATAATCAGTATTAGTATTAGCAATATAAGTAGTGGTAGTATTAGTAATATAAATGGTATTAATAGTAATAATAGAACTAGTATTAGTACTCGAAATAGTTTTAGTATCATTAATATAAGAAGTATTAGTATTAGTAATATAAGTAGTGTTAGTATTAGTAATATAAATGGTATTAGTATTAATAATAGAACTAGTATTAGTAATATAAATAGTATTAGTATTAGTAATATAAGTAGTGTTAGTATTAGTAATAGATATAATATTAGTATTAGTAATATAAGTAGTGTTAGTATTAGTAATATAAATGGTATTATTATTAATAATAGAACTAGCATTAGTGATAGAAATAGTATTAGTATTAGTAATATAAGTAGTGTTAGTAATAGTAATATAAATGGCAATATAAATGACATTAGTATTAGTAATAGAACTAGTATTAGTAATAGAAGTAGTATTTGTATTAGTATTATAATAGTACATATGTAAAAAACGAGACAAACGGATGTATATCCCGTTAAATATGTATCATTGATTAAATATATGAATTTATCAAATAAAAAAAAAAGATTCTTTTAATGATAACTCTTTAGAAATTTCTGACAGTATTCAAACGGTGATTCAAATGTTTCCTTTAATAGACTTTTTATTTCAGAATTAATGTTGAATTATGTTCATTTGACAGTTCTTGAACAGTTTTAAGAATGTAAAATTTTATAATAACAGATTTTATAACAGGAAATAATATTATCGAGCGTATTCATATCAATATGACAAAAAATATAAATCAAAAGAAAGGCCATAGAGAGGAAAGTACACGTTTAAATTACACAGTACTTTTGTATTGATATTTTTGTCAGCATTCAACAAATAATAAATAAAGTTATAAAAGTTCAGTTCTAGTATTGTGAGCTAGGCAATTTTCATTATATATAAAACGGTAGGAAAAATATAATACTATGAATTTATCAGAGATGTTCATATATAATCTAAGAATTTAAACCTATTCGATTGGTAGCATCCAAGCGGTGAATCCGTGTGGAATAAGGTAAGAAACTAAATATATTTTACTGTGTCATGGACCCACTGACTGTTTGAAAACATTTGATAATTTACATTTTAGTTTTCTTTCTTCAAATTTTATGCTATTTGTGTAGATTTAATCGATATCAAGAACTTATGCAACTCTCTAGTTTACATAGAGTTTATGTAATAAATAAGATATATATTTGTAGATATTGAAATGGATACATTTAAGTCCAACACCATAACCAAACACTTGATCGAGCACCTCTTAGAATTGTTAAAATTTTCATAATGGTCCACATCTTGTTCAGTAAGTGGAAAGCAAGTCAAATTCACTCATATTGTGATGCAAATTCATCCACTACTTACAATGGCTTCATTACTTTAAGGAAACATGAATTTTGTATGTGTTTAAGTCACTTCTTCAATTGGGAGAAAATACAGCATGCAAAATAAATAAGATTCTAAATTAAAAGTCATGTACTCTGTCGTTACAAAGTATACATTTGAAGCTTTATATTTCAGAAATAAAATCCCGTATTCAGTTGTTTCAGTGAAGCTTAAAATTTCAGTGAAGCTTTAAACTCCGATGGATATCAAAATGCATGTACGTGTCGGTTACTGAGAAAAAAATTAATTTTGTTTATTCATCATTGTATTGTACTAGAAACGGGATTGCAGCTGCCGCTGATACAAAAATCAATCTCTTAATGAAGTATATAAATTGAAGATTACTGCAAAGTCCGCGATTTGACTGTTCATCGTTTGAAGCTGTTGCTTGCTAAGTTAATATAAGAACGTTGTTGCCCATTTTTTCCTGCTTAAATTAAGAATTGTCCCCAACGGGGATATTGTAACGAGTTTCAAATTAAATTTGTGAAAAAAAAACAGTAGTATTCAATCCATTTCTTTTATCAGGCATTTACGCAGGAAATGCTTACATTTTCGATTATATGCGAAACATTTCTCAACCATTAAACACGAAATTGTCTGCAACTCAGAATGAAACTCCAATTTTGATCAAACATTGCTCGACAGTGATCAATAATGGTACTATAATAAAAATATTCTGTCCGTAAATACTCCAAAATTATCCGTGATTACTCATTAATTATCCGTGAATACTAAAAAATGTGAGTACTCAACATATATCAGTGAATGCTCAAACTGTTTCAATGAATACTAAAAAATGATTAAAGTCCACACAATAAAAAAAGCTAACACCGTCCGAAAAGCAAAACATAAATTTCTAAATTCAAAATGTTAGCCAATCATTTTACTTTATCCTATTGCTCTCTAATTGATTCTGTAGGGATTCGTAATGACAACATGCAGAGAAGACGACATTATATGAAGTGGATGGACAGATAGCATCTATTCCACGTCTCTATCTGCACTTCAAAGTTTTATTAAACCTTTTTACTTCATTATGCACTTGTTGGGTTCAAAATTTATGTTTACATTGGGCGAACTTGGTTTTCTGCAAACATTTTAACTTGTATAATTAAGTTTTAACATCTTTTATTTCTGACGCAGTATTTTATGTATATACTTTGCAGATACACCAGACAAGTCATTATGTTAATACTTTAGGAGATGAATAAATAATTCCTGCGTAGAAGAAAACATTTGGTTATCAGGATGAACCCCATACGAAACTAAAATTGCTAAAGATAATATAGAAAATGGTGAAGCACTACAGAATAGTTCAGTTGAATGAGGAACCTTTCAAATTTTGATTCTGCCACAGCCATTAGCATTCTCCATCGATTTGGTAATCCGATCTACAATCAGGGTAATATCCAAGAGGACATGTGCAAAATCAGAGAGACTAACCAACTCCAAGTTAAGCACATTATTTAGTCTGTTTGTAAAGTAATCTGTAGGTTCTTATTGGTCACCTGAAATCGATACAAAGCGAAGACCAAAGCAACACGGATGAATATCAAAGCTGCAACTTTTGAAACCTGAAAATTATCCTTTTAACATTGTTTACAAAAGACAAATATGATCACATACACATAATGAGTGTAAGTATTTTAAATATTATTTCTGAAATATTAAAGATGTAGGTTTTTACTAATAAATGCTTGAAGTTCAAGTTTCAATCTAGCAAAAGATGTAAATCAGCAATTTTAATGTTCTTCTTGCGTTTGACGTTACTTACGCATTCTTCTTTAATTAAGATTGTCTTGTTTGTTAATGTTACCTTGTTTATCGCGTTACAATACAAGTTGGATAGTTTAAATTAAAAAATAGATAGACTTTTTAATTTCGAAAATGTGAAGCTTCAACTCTAAAAATTCGCTTATGAAATTTTCTTTTCTCCCTGGACCAAATGTATACCGAAATAGTTTTCATGTTGTTGTGGAACAAAAGAAAAAAAATTACCCCTGAAAGCAGTTCTCCCATCATTCCATTCCATTCACCATCTGGCAGTCTGCTGCCAAATTTCCCATCATGCACTAGATATATCTCATAATCAAAATCCAACATGTCAGCAACCTCGCGGACCAGGTCAACAGCGAACCCCTCGTATTTGTCATTCCCTATTCTCACTTTGTGGTCCCGCTTGAACATCGTGAAAGGTTTCTCCTTGAAATGTAAGAGGAATATTCGAAATAAAGCGAGTGCACCAATAAAACATTTCTCTACTACCACGACTGTAAGATTTGCTAAAGATGCTATAATTTTCTTAGCTAATAGTTAAAGCTGATCTTGTTCTGAATATAACTGTGTGTGTGAGTGTGTATTTTTAACGTAGCTTTAAAAAAAAATGTTCAGTCATATCGCTACGATGTCTGCAGCGTTGCAGTTTATAGTGATGTCTAGCGCTAGGGCATCATACCGCAGAAATGTAGCATGATGTCCCACATGGTCGCATTATCCTGACACCAGGCCGACCAGTCCGAGCGCTAACCTCTTATTGCTGAGCGCCTAGCGAAGCAGCTGTATCATTTTTATAAGTCTTGGGTATGACTCGGCCGCGGTTCGGCCGGAGCGGTGTCCCAGAATAGGATTGAAGACCTTTCGTATCCCAAGTATCTTTTCATATCTTAATGTATTACATTAATGATTGTGACCCAATTATTAATAACCTATTTACTATATAGAAATAATTTGAATAAAAAAATACTTTGCAGGAAACGATCATGCGTTTGAGTACCATTGAAAAAATATGACTAATTTGGTCGCACATTTTTAATCCACCTCAGGATAACATAAAAATATGATTGAATATGTGATATTTGAGATTTTTAAAAAATATTGGCATGTATTATATTTTCACATTGGTTGATTCAGAAGATTCTCATAAAGAAGATATCTTTATTTTGATTACGGCCTGGCTGCCCTCATACCATAATCGGCGCCCCGGATGGCCGAGCGGTCTAAGGCGCTCACCTTTACTGATCACACACATGTCTTGGCTCGACCAAAGTGGATATGCGAGAAAGCCCGCAGTAGCTTCCCGTGGGTTGATGTTTTTTCCAGTGCTTTCCTGGGTTCTTCCCGCCACCAAATATAGTGACCACCATGTACATCCTACCATGCACTGAAAAATGGCGTTAAACAATACTAAATCAAACTAATCACACTATAAACAATTCTGAACTGATGAAAACGAGAGAGAGAGAGAGAGAGAGAGAGAGAGAGAGAGAGAGAGAGAGAGAGAGAGAGAGATTTAAGAATAACGTGCACTTTTGTCATTATCGGAGATACTTTTATAGAATTAACGTCACTTCAGCGGTAGTTTTAGCTTTAAAAGCTGTCAAAATAGTCATCGATCGATATAAGTGGAGATAAAACTAGACTGCTGAGCAGGACTTGTAAAGATCAGCTGGGAAAAACTTCCACGCGATCTCGTTTGAAAGCTTAAAGTTAAATGACATTATATTCAGTTGAACAATATTTCGCGTGCACATGGCAGCCTGGGTTGTTTCATCCCGCTGAGACCCATCCCAGTGTCTTATGAAACTATTAATTTACAATTGCTCCTTGATAGGTAATTACTTTGTTTTACTAGATGAGATAATAAGTAATTACTACGTTTAACTAGATGTATCAGTGTTTATAATTTCTCTTATTTTCTGCAAAATAAAGAAATGAACCCATGACCAGACAAACACAGGACAATAATTTAGTTCTCTCAGATGTACAAGACTAAACAAAATAAACACAGGGGTGACACAGATTTCCAGATTACCATTTTCAAAGCACACAAGGAAACCCAGCCATGTCATCCATTAAAAAAACTCAGGATGATTGAAAGATCAGGGGACACTGTTAGATGCTGAATATATACCATACAACAATCTGATACTGGCAAATAAAAATTTGGAATAAGAAAAAACAATTACTTTTGAATGAAGGTTCTAAAGGTTTTGAAAAGTTCTTTCAATATCTTTTTCATAGTTATAATATTTCCCTTTTGCTTAATTATAATTAAGTAAATACCATTCCTAAATACCCAATATTTTGATGTTTCTTTATCGGGGTCACGCACCTCCATTTTGACCTTATTCTATTAGAAAATGATCCTGCGAATTTCGTTCATTGACAACCTTAACGCCAACATACATTATCATACTTGTAAAGAAATACTGCCTTTGAAAAAAAAAAAACAATAGTGAAGCGACATATCGTGCGCTTGAAATAAACCTTTTGGAATCGCCAATCAGTTTTACAGCAAAATGGGGTCACCACACAGAGAGAGAGAGAGAGAGAGAGAGAGAGAGAGAGAATTATTGGTCGTAGCAGACATAGAAACAGGACACGTGTACCTACACCAAAATGAATATAGTGGCAAACTTTACCAACATCATGTCTTCTATATTAAAATTTACCTTATTTAATTGAGTAGAGAAACCAAATTTTGAATACTTCAGTATGTAAATCGTTTCGTGTATTTGATATATGTTTGGAATAAGTCAATATGCGAACATTAAAGTTCGCTGTAAAATCAGATGATCGGTATAAAAAAATTAATTGTAGCCGCTGGTATATAGAGACGATTTAGATTTTAAACCAGTTTCTTACGCTGTTCAATATAGTATTTGAAAGTAAAATACATAATGGTATGCATTTTCTATACCACCACAAGCACACAATAATTAGAATATAAATCATTATGAAAACCACTACAGTTATTTCTAATTCTAGTATGCGGAATAGATGATTTCCTGTTGCCACAGGTTAAAGTGAGAAAGATCCTTGAAAAGAAAGGAAAATGCATGATGTTTACTCGTTTGCGAGATGTACATTTCATTTTTGGAATGAAATTTATTAATTGGGGATATGAAAAGGTACAATCCCCCTGTCAAGATCTGGATGTAGTTTTGATAATTGCCACTATCTTTATTTCATACGTATAATGGAATAACTGTAAATACCATCTACAGTATTTGAAGAAATGAAACTGGAACGACTACTCTAGCCGATATTGGCTTTTGCTGTTTATCTCACGTTTGCTATTTATCTCACGTTTCTTTATTTTAAATGTGCGTCGTTATTGTATATAATGTTTTATTACTTTTAATATTCACAGTCTGTGTTATTTTGGGAGTTACACTTAATGAAGTCTTACTACTGACCCTACTGGACAGGGTGTCAAGTCGAATATAGTGTCCATTTAAACAATGATTTTGTAAGTTTATTTTTTTTTATCAAAGATTAGCTGAGCAATGTTGACGTTAGTGAAGTTAGAGATTACTAAGGCCACGGCTTTACAATTTGGTACAGATTCCAATCTGAGATATGGAAACGTCCGGATATTTTGATGACGAAGAAAATCAAAATTAACAGTGTTTCAAAATATATGTGTTTTATCGTAAAGTTGCGCGACTCTAGACTCGAAACTTCACTCTTTGTTCTAACAAGCCCTACATATTTTTTCACATTTTTTAGTTAGGCTCCTTGTGTGTATCAATTACGACGACATTCAATTGTGCCGATGCTTGTTGCTTTTCTGTAAACAGTGTGCGCAAACTTTGGGCTTGGACTTAAATCCGTGTTTGTTGTTTTCTATGTTATATTTAGCACATACCTATATAGCTTCTATGCACATGCACATATAGAACATTTGCATAATCTTAGTAGTTTTGCACGCAACACTCAACAATATTCGTTTCATAATTCCTTTTAGGCAGGATTCAAATATGAACAACCTACATAGTTCTTTAAAATGGCCCCACAAGGCAAAATGGACCTATTCGGCTACCGGTCTAGCAATTTCATACAACGACATAAATTTGCTTTACTGCTCAGTCGAAAGTCATTTTGCCACATTATTTCTAATCTATGCCGAAAAGATTTAATCTCTAAGGACACTAACATGATATTGACTGGTTTAACCAGTCTTTTTTTAATAATGTTAAACATTAAATACTGACCAGAATCATGACAACTCTAGCCTTCCTCCCCTTCAACGGGAATGGTGGAGTCCTGTTGAAGAGGTCACTTCTGTTGAACATCTCCGGGTTGTTTATCAGGAGGGAACGATGCGCCGCATCCCAAACACCGATCTCGGTAAAAGTAGAAGACTTGAACAATAAAAAAAAAAAAAAATGGCAAAGGCATAAACTGACACTAATAACATTTTCATAACCTATGTGTGTTTGCACTTTGACATGCGCGAAAAGTGTAATTACCACAGGTATTGGAGCAAACATCGTCAGATTTTCTGTTAAAGCTCTTTCCCATAAATTACATTGTATCAGTTTTAAAATTGAAAAAGTATGAAAATAAATTATTATGACAAAACTAAATGGAAGAGATCATGCAACTAAAAGTAATTTACCTTCGTCCAGTCATTGTTGACCCAAAATGTGTCATAGTTTTAATCTAAGGGGATATTATTCAAGACAAAGGAGCTAAGTTGTATTACACCAATAAAACAGATCACCGATTCTTATACTTCTATACAGTAGTGTAACTGATAAACTGCCTTACATCAATGGTTCTCAAACATGTATCATGACACTACTTTTGAAGCACTCCCTAAAAAGAACGGAAATACGAGCGACTTCGTTGACTGAATAAGGGGTGACACCTCCTAATTTTAAACTGAATATCTGAATGTCGTTTAAACCTAACATCTGGATTATTTCAAGGAACGGTTTATGTCAAACAGCTTTTTTTTAATAAATAATTCCCTTCCTTCCAAGCTTTAGTTCGATTGGAAAAATTGTGAAATTTTATGAGAAACGGCGGCATTGGTGCTTTAAGCAGAAATATACAATCTCTGAATTGTTAAGAGAAGGTTCAGTAATGATAAAGCCATCAAAATATTCATCTAGAGGCGATGTTACAGTCCTTTTAATTGGGAAATTGGTATGATTTTTATTCATTTTAATCTGGACATTTTGTCTTTAGGCTGAGGTCACCTCTTCTCAGAGGTTCTTCCAGGTGTTTGCTTGGACACTTTGCATATGCAGGCAGTATTTCATTTCACTGCGGTATCATCGTCAACATGTCTGCGTGATCATCTACGCTTAACGTGACATTTCCTCATGCCTGACTCCCTAGTAGGATGTGTTTCGCTTTTGGAATCCCTAGTTATGTCTTACTAGAGAATTGTACAATAAATTGTAGGAAAATCCAAAGATTTCGGTAAATGTCCCTTTTCAAAGGCATATATATATATATATATATATATATATATATATATATATATATATATATATATATTTACATACATACATATATATATATACATTGTGCATGCGACCCAGAGATGAAATGGCTGCAATAGTAAATTCACTTAAAATGAAGAACTGCTTTTATTTTAGTGTGGAAAAGATGTTAATATTTTCTTTTCTTCTGTAATAATCAGTGAGAACTTTAAAGTCATTCTTTCATTTGAGTATAATTTAGGTCGCTAGAAAATGTGAACGAATTAATTTCGAATCAAAGAAATGATATACGCATATGTTACAATGATCAAGTACTTTCCGGTGGAAAACAGCATATTTAGTATACGCATGAGCAAGGAGTAGGTTCATGAGGGAAAGTATACAGGTAACATCAAAGGTCAGAAATTGTGAAAATCGGATTATTAACTTACGTGTATTTCAAGACTCAAAATGTCGTAGACGGTATTAACATTTTGACAATAGTCAAGCTTTTCTCAAAATCTGAAGTAAGATCAATGTGTAACAGGAAGCTAACGAAGGACAACTCTGTGTAAGTTTCTCGCAGCTTTTTTTCGAGTTACATTAGGTTTATATTAGTAAGGTTTCATACTCCATTTCGTATCATTAACTTACCTTAAAATCGCCATAACCAGAAATTTCCGATATAAGGATCTTGTAATTCGTCCTTCGACCGTGTCCGTCAAACTGAATATCACCAGTTAAACCTTTCTTCCGAACCTGAAGAAAACATGTGCAATTATTTGCTTAACATTCAGCCTTTGTTAATGATTCAAAATCCCGGTTTTAAAGAAATACTGAATTTTAGTTGCTAATATCGAACACATATGCACAAAGGCGTAATTATTCTGTGAGAAGTGTCTACTGAGGCCGTATTTTCTTTCCTTAATTTTCCTGTATGTGTTACTTATATTTCTGACACTTACATAATAGGGAAAATGGACACAATATTTTAAAAACAATATTTTTAAAGGAGAATGCCATAAGCAATTATGGATACAATAACAAGTACATTATCTGGACTCGTATGGGAACATTATCGGCGGTCTGAATGATGGAGTTGTTTTTTTTAAAAAAAAGTGAAACTGCGAATGGAAGTATCTGGTTTAATATTAACATCTCGTAGACTTTTGACATCTTTAGGAGCATAAAAAGTAGAAAAACAATGCTTTGATACTATAATTAAATACCAAAAAAAAAAATAATTACCAAAATATACAAAATTGTTAAAGGGTTTCGATCAAGGTAAACTCGGCGGACATGGATGTTGTTTACACCTGTGCCGGTAGGTGGTTAACTTTTTCATCAGCCGTTAAGTCATTATTAATCGTTGACATACAGTTAAGTACGTTGTCCTGGACTGCAAAATGCCCTTGATTGGACCGTTATGAGTCTTTAGAAATGCTTGATTAGCTTGGAATCTCTGTATGACGAATTGCATGCTGTCATATCGATACTCACAATCAGATGTAAGAATAAACGTTCGCTATTAGCATTTTACTCTCTCTTTCCATCTCCCATATTTACTTTTATTTATTATTTTAGGAAGATACGCTAGCAGCTCATAAAACGACTATAATCACAACCGTATGAAATTATATTCGACTGTGTTTGTTTCTGATTTCTGTTGCTTCGTTCTATGTTGGAATTTGGAACGTCAAAATATTTTCAGTTTTAGATACATGTACACCAGTGGTTCCCAAAGTGGGCGGTATACAGAATCAAGAAGCAATCTGAGGAACATAGATGTGTACGTGTTCGTTACAAGCAATTGGATACAGTAGAGATGCGCAGGTGAAACGTCACAAGCAGAGCAAAGGAGTTAATATATGAATCGAGGCCCCTTACGTGTTAGATGAAAATTTCTGGTGGCAACGGTGGGATTTTGGACAGCTTTTGATATCACCGTGTAAAAATTTTTTGTTTGTTCCTTTGTAGTAGGTGTTATTTCCTAATTGCTTATGCCTCAAAAGTATAGAAAATGGCTATTATTTCCCACAAACTTTGCTTTTGTGACCAGGACAGTGAGATTTTGAAATTTACGTTTTTTCTAGAAGATTCCAGATAGATTCAGCGCTGAGTAAACTTGAAGTAACTTCTAGAACTTTCAAGAACTTTCCAGTAATATAAATAGTAGTATAAATACAGGGGCCTTAAGCCCACCAGTTCAATTTAGTTCCAGCTGCCTAAGTGGATACATATCTGCATTTTTCTTTGATAGCATCAAGAGGCTGCAAGCATCCCGCAGACGCATTTTGCTATGTCTGCGGCCAATTTATCAAGGCAACAGTGAAAAAGTACTCCGTGGAAGCATCCGCTAAGATGTGTGAGGGTACAAGGCATATTTCGGCATGCCTGTCGGGGACCAAGACAAACCTTGGGCACCTCATTTCACCTGCGAGCACTGCAAAAAAATAACTCTGGAAGGTAAGATGGACAATTGTTGCTCGGAATTTTAAGTTATAAAATTTGTTAAAATTTTTAAAAATTGCAAACGTTTTTAATTTTAAAATGTTTTTGCAATTTTCAATGTTATTGAAAAATATTTATGACAAATGTTGCGAGAATCTCTTACACATTAGTCATGGGTGAAATAAATGTATTTTTGTAGGATGGTACAGAGGGGAAAAGAGAGCCATGCAGTTCGCTATCCCAAGAATTTGGCGGGAACCCACTGACCATTCAAGCAACTGCTATGTCTGCATGGTGGACCCTTCCAAACGTCAGAGTGGCAAGAATGCACCTGCTATCACGTATCCGGACCTTCCTTCATCCATCGCCCTGGTGCCACACTGCCCTGAGCTCCCCATACCCACTCCTCCGGAGAGAGCAGCCGTCTTTAGAAGAGAGCAGCAAGCCAGAGAGCGAGGAAGACGTTGTAGATCCAGATGACAATTTCAGAGGTGGAGCTGAGGAGAGAAACCCATACTACCCCAACCAAATAGACCCCAACGGCTTGATCAGAGATCTTGGTCTCACCAAAGTCCTATGCTGAGCTTTTGAAGTCTTGGCTCAAGCAGTGGAACTTGTTGGATAAAAGTGTGCAAGTCGCAGATCAGAGGAAGCGTCACTAAACTTTTTCCAGCTTCTTCACCCGGTCAAGATGGGCTCTGCTACTGCCACAATGTGACCAGTCTGTTCGAGGCAATCAGAATCACCTGTAACCAGAATGAGTGGAGCCTCTTCATTTACAGCTCATCCAGGAGCCTGCTCCATAATGGGAGCAAGTACCCGTCTCTTCCCCTGGCTCACTCGGTAACACCTCAAAGAGGATTGCGTCAGCATCAAGACCTTGCTGGACGCCTTGAAGTATGATGAGTATGGCTGGGAGGTCATGGGAGACTTCAAAATGGTGGCATTCCTGATGGGTCTCCAAGGCGGTTTTACCAAGTTTCCCTGCTATTTTTGCCTTTGGGACAGTAGAGACACTAAGGCCCACTACCACAAGCAGGATTGGCCACAGCGGCCGAGTTCTCTGTGGGGAGGAACAACGTCAAGTGGGAGCCACTGGTGGACCCCCGGAAGGTGCTGATGCCACTGCACATCAAATTGGGCCTTATGAAACAATTTGTCTGAGCTCTAGATAAGGAATCGGCAGCCTTCAAGTACCTTCAAGACTTCTTCCCTAAGCTCTCTGAGGCAAAGGTCAAAGCCGGTGTCTTCGCCGGACCACAGATAAAGAAAATCCTGGAGTGCAATGAATTCCCCAAGAAGCTCACTAGTAAGGAGAAAGCGGCTTGGAACAGCTTTATCGCAGTGGTTCGGGGCTTCCTGGGCAATCACAAGGCCGAAAACTATCTGGAGCTGGTTGAGACTCTGGTGAAGAAATACGGCACAATGGGCTGCAGAATGTCCCTCAAAGTCCATATCCTTGATGCTCATCTTGATAAATTCAAGGAGAACATGAGAGCGTACTCAGAGGAGCAAGGCGAGCGCTTCCAACAGGATATATTGCACTTTGAACGCCGCTACCAAGTCACAGTATAACGAGAACATGATGGGAGACTACATTTGCGGGCTGATTCGTTAAAGTAATTTACAGTATAATCGTAAATCTCGAAACGCAGCTCACTTCTAAATCTTTTGTGGTCATTTTTGTATTACTTTAGTATAAATATATGTTAATTTTGATTCATATGTTGTTTTTGTTTTTTTACTTTATATGAATGAAAAGACACAAATTCGCCCATTTTCTCATTGGAAATAGGTAAATTTCAAAATATCACTGTCCTGGTCACAAAAGCAAAGTTTGTGGGGAATAATAGCCAGTTTCTATACTTTTGAGGCATAAGCAATTACGAAATAATACTTACTACCCAGCAACGAAATTGTGTTACACAGCGTATTTCGGGTTTTGTTTGGTTATGCTATTATAAACAAATAAATTCAGGCTATTCCACATGAAAATTGGAAGGAAGAAACGTCATCTATGAAGCGGACAGCTTCCTTGAATGTTTACTTCGTGATGCACAACATTTATGGCATGAAAGAAGATATTTTGTTTTGTTTTAATTTCCCTTAAAATGTTATCAGATATAACTCTTCGCGAGACGATGATGTAAACCGGAAGGATATAATCTGGCAGTAGAACAAATTATAGTTATGTATGAATGACACTAGAGATTGCCTTAATGTGGGTCAGTCAGAAACGTTATTTTTGTCTAGATCAGACACGAGGTCAGTTGAACGGTATTTTCAGTGTGAAAAGATTACATTGAAATCTCATATTCTGTCACGCTTGAAATCGATCTTGTGATGAGTTCCTTCCCATTTGGGATTCATTAATTTATACTTTCTTGTGTTTGAGTGATCAGAAAGAACCTTCTAACAGACCTACCAACCCCCACCTCATACTTTCCTTCCCTATTTCTCACTAGGCAAAAGGGTGTGCAACGGTTGGATTCCCGTGATTGTTGAATGGCAGGGTTACGGACGTCGACGTAAAATTGGGTAAAATAGTCAAGCTATCCGAATAACTCAAATAGTTACGTCTGTACGGTTGTTTACATTTTATAATTACGATTTTGACTAATATTCGTATGTCAAGGGGGATGCCTTTTTGTTTTTGGTAAATTGTTTGGGTTAATCATGTGGACTATTAACTTCAGACGCATTGGTTAGAAGTCCTTTGTTTGATGCATTGATTAAGATCGATGTAAATTAGAATTGTTTGTGTGCTTTTAGATAGTAGGTTCTAAATAATAATGGCACCAATTCACACAGAACCCTTTTGGAGTACGATTCTGCCGTTGAAGTTAGTTGTAAGAGAGAAATGAGACATTTTAAGTTGTAATTGTTTAGAGACCGGAGAACGGTTTTATGTAACTGTAGCATTTGTACATTATTGGTGATGCAGATTTGGGGATGTAGCCTGCAGTTTTGACCTGTTAGAGAAGCATTTCCTACAGAAACCTTCATAAACTATTGGGTACCAGTACAGCTTAGGTAATACTCTACAAGGATTTCATCATGCACAAATTTTCAGCTAGTGAAAATCAGGCTGATTGGAGAATCTCTGAAAGACTGCTCATAGTAGGCGAAAGTCAATTATATGCACTGATGAATAGACCATCGAAAACGTCATGTTTAGAACTGGTTTGTTTGTGCTGTAGGGGGAAGCGATACTACACATCCCTTGAGTGTAATCATCTATTTGATATTGTTTTAGTCTGTGCTCTCAGGCGCAATGCGTCTGCGTTCGACCTCAGAATGACCTAATGGTTCGGTCAGGTATCCGCAAGCGTGCGAGTCTCTTTTATGGAAGCATCTTCAGGAGTAACATCAAGACTGTTGATAGAGTGGATGCTGATGGAATTTCCAGAGGATGCTTCTTAGCTGTCATAACAGCGTGAGTCTATAAATGTGGGCAGCAGCGTAACCCACCAGGTTTCTTGTGTCGTCGTTTTTGTGGCGATTTGAGGGTGGTAGTGAGGATGTGATGTCGGCGACTCATCAACATTAGGAACTTGGCACTGTGCAACGATTAATGCAGCAGACTGTTAGGAAGTCGTAAGAATCGGCATCGCTCCACCTGCAGTATTTCGTGGTGGTATCAGAAGGTACCTGCATGTTTGACAAGTTGTTGGTGGCCTGTTCGCTGAACCGGTGGTATTCTAGGGTTAGAGTTTTTATCAGCAAGTACAAATTGTCATTCTGCTTCAGTGTCAATATGGGAAATTTGTCGATCAAGTAGTACGATATCGGAAATGCTATTATTATGTGAAATCGATTAAAAAGATCCTGATTTGTTTGAATAGACTTGTAAACTGCTATTAATACACAAGAATCCACAGAATTAATAACTCAGTCAAAGCAGTGTCATGTTTGATGAACTTTATGTAGGTTCATCGTTTATATGTATTTCAGTTTTAGCGATGAGTGATTATGTTTGTTCGTTCGATGAGACTGATGGGTCTAGGGGATCAGATCCATTGATTTTGAGTCAGATCTGGAATCATAATGGGAATCGCGAATCGGGAGTAATTAATTGCGATTCATGATCATAAATTTGACGTTTGTAATCTCTAGGGGACAAGTGATTTTTGGAGGCGTGGGTAACGTAATAAACCTAGGGTATGTGATAGTCGTATTTACGTCTCAGTTTATAATTTTTTTAAGATTTTACTGATTATTTGCTGATTATGGGGAGTTGGTGTTGGGAAGATTATTTCGCAACTCGAGTAATTAGGCAATTTTTTAGGAACACCTCCTAATGTACAGTATTTACGAGACGTGATGACAGCATGGATTCGTTTCGTCAAATTGTCCCTCCCTAATTTCTTAATATAGGGAATTCTTTCGATATTTTAGGTATACATTTTTAGTAATATGATATAGGAATAACTCTTTACATTAGGTGTTTAAGTAACGTTTACCTTTGTACGGCTTGAGGTAGTAATAGTCCGTTCTTAAAGGCTTAATAGTAAGTACTACAAATGTGAAACAAGGGAAACATCGTGCAAGTATGAGATTAGACTTTAGCGATGTGTGGTCATTAGGTGATTAGAGTATAATTTACCGTAGTATTTGCGCGTATAAGAACATTTCAGTTGAAAACGACTGTTGTCTTGAGGGCCTTGGAAATAGAGGAATATATGGTCTATCAAGCCATGCATACGGAGGTGTTGGATTCGCTCAGTATGAAACCCGTTACGTGTAACAGTATCAAAATAAAATATTCATATATATGTTTGATTTGAAAGACATAATACTGACCCATTTCTGGGATAATGGTTGAAATAGTTTCTTACTGAAAATACCGGGATCTTATGGTAAAGGATATTAAATGCTGTATTTACTGGCTTAAGTATGGCAGCA